>JAURVB010013629.1:0-140643 GCA_033002965.1 Piper betle | reverse complement strand
AAGGGGGTGCCAAATCCACGCCCCTGTTGGTGGGCGACCGTTGCGGCCTTTAGAGCCGGAAGCTTTGGCGCAAAAAGTCGCATCTTGGAGGGCTGCATTTTTAAAGAGATGGCTGTCATAGGTAGGGGTGTTAATTGAGCGAGCGAGCCGAGCTCAACGTGTACCCGAACTCGGCTCGAAATAGTTCGAAACTCATTCGAACTCGACTCGAGATCGAACGAGTTTTAGACATACATGTTCGAGTTCGACTCAAATAACTTTTATGTGTTCGAGCTCGACTCGAGCTCGAATATACTTAAACTGTTTAATGTTTGTGAGCTCGTTTGCTCAGCTCGTTCATTAGAACCCACAACTTTTAAATCATAAAGGTGAACTTTAAGTCGAGTTCGAGTCGAGTTCCGAGTCGAGTCGAGTCGAACACAACCTTGCTCAAGCTCGGGCTCGTAAAATTCGAGTTCGAGTTGAGTTCAACTCGAGTATTTAAACGTCGAGTTTCGAGTCGAGTCAAAGCTGAGCCGAATGCTAAATGTTCACGAACTGGCTCGCTCAATTAGCAACCCTACCCATATCTTAGCAGTGCCCAGACGGCATTGCTGGCAATGAGGGAGGAGTGGGAGGGGGAGCCTGTGTCGGTGCTCGGCATTCTAGCCGTCGACGACGGCTGGAGCACGCAGCCTCATCGCGGGTGGAGATGGATGGACAAGCATATCTTGGGTATAGACATCCAATTATTTTACATGGTTGGATTAGTCGAATCTAATGGTTGATAATAAAAGGAGAACGATAAATTATGAATCCTTTTTTAAGCTAAACTTTCTTATCTTTAATTAGGACCATCGATTTTGTATTTAGCGGTTAACCATGGATATTTATTTACGAAAATACCCATAACTATTTTTACAACTCATCCGTTTAAATCATTAGATGAAAACTTAATGACTATGATGCAGGTTCAAAGAGTTCAAGTTTAAAAAAGGTTCACAATCTATTGTCCAAATAATTCATCAATTTCAACGGTTAAATAGCAAATTAACACGATTTAGGTTCACAAAGTTTATAATTAAAAATGTTCACATTCTATCATTCTAATAAGTCAACAAACTGAACCATTAAATAAAATTAACTGTATGACGGAGGTTCATAAAGTTTACGTCTATATATATATATATATTATTTTTAGGATTTGATCTGGGCCGTTCATTTAAAATGGACGACTCAGATTAAATTGGGTGTAGACGGTGTAGACTCTACTTTTGCCTCATGTTGTAGAAAAACTATTCTCATATATATATATATATAACTTATTACATAAGTTAGAAAATAAGTTTTTTTCCAAATAAATTGTATTAAATATTGAATAACCACTTGTTATTGAGCTTTTCTAATATTGCTTAATTTGTACAAAGAAAGAAATCAATATCAACGTGAGAATCAAACAAAAAATCCATAGAAATTGTCAACTTAAAATGGTAATAAGTTCTGAGTGAGATAAAAATATCTTTGACACGAGCTTCGTAAATAATTATTTTACCCTTTTGATATAAACGAGACATTAATGGAGATGTTTTTTTGTTTTTTTAAGATAACTATATTAATACCTATCGAAACTCCCATACGATACGATGCCTAATACAATGTTTAAAACTTTAATAAAAATATTTCCAAATTAGAACGTAAGCCAAAAAATGTTTAACTATGAAAAGAAAAACCTTATAAAATCGTTTATAAATGTGCCCTTTCCTCTTCATTTCTCCCTCAAAAGCTTCCAAAAAAAAAATGCAAAACAAAAACAAAAACAAAAACAAAAGCAAAAATTTCTCCTCCTTGGGGAATGACTAAAATCATGGGATGGATGATTCAACCTCTAGACTGATTTATTCTAAACCTGACACTTTTGGGTTCAATCCATATATGAATACTATTTTTTATCAAGTAAAACAGTGAAGAGATGAACTATATATTTTTTGTTTGTGAATGTTGAAAGTATATGAAATGTTAGATTAGGTTTTTTTTTCTTTATAAAAAAAAGCTTAAAAGATGACGTGCATGTATATTTACCTAATAATGGGCTTTTTTGAACAACGAAAAAGAGTTAATGGGCTTGCATTGTTAGAACCCAATTACCTTATGGGCTTCACATTAATACAAGGCTCGGTATTGAACTGATATAAGGATAGCTACTAATATGGTTAAATACCCGACCATAACCTAATGATAAGATTTTGGGTATTTAATAATAAAATTATGGAACTTCCCATTACCCGTTTTTAAAATACTATTTTTAATTATAAATATTAATATCTTGTTAATCTTCATTAACCATACATTTTATATTTTTTTAAAATATGCATCATATTTTAGAACGTGTATTATTATTTTATAATTTGCATAGTTAAATGATGTGCCCACTCAAACTTGACCGTTTACAACAAATAATTTAAATGGTTGGGTTTAGGTTTATTGTAATAATAAATGTTCAAGTTTGTCAGTTTAGTACTTGACGATAGAAAGTTAAATAGTAAATGATTCAATTTAGTTCATAGGTTTAGCTAAAATAATATATTTGGTTTAAATAATATGTCAACCAAACCTGGCTAATAGGCACCCTAAATTAATAATATTAAGATAAGCTTCTACAAATTAAACCTATAAGCATTTATTCACATAAGCTTCTCTCTTAAGTTTGATCACAATTATTTTATAATTAAATATTATATGATGGGTGATATACATGGATATGACAAATAAACATAATAAAATACAATCACTGTGGAGACCAGGAAAAAATTAAACATGATAGCAAGTTGCCACCATGAATATATCAACTCACAGTTGATATGTCCTAATTAATTTAAACATTTTGCTTATTTCTTGAAACTTACTTTTATTATTCCAAACTTCGTTAGGGGCCATATTTATTTAAATAAGTGATGATTTGGCCTTGCAGCCAATGTGATGTTACCCTTAGATTTGGACTTTCAATTATAAAAAAGAATGAAGATGCATACTCCAAAGCCCAAACATTAACTAGGTACAATATATATGATTGATTTTTATTTTTTGAAAGACATCTTACTTTTATTAGATTAAATATATTTGGATTTATCATTTTGATAAAAAATAACATTGATGTATCCACTTAAACCAAATTAAAGCTAAGGGTTTACCCATTTTTTATTTGAGTTAATAAATATCAATATTTTATTCAATTAAAGCTAAGGAATAAGTGTACACACTCAAGGGTTGATAAGCTGTCTTTCTCCTGGCATATAATTAAAAATGATACAAATGATATAATATTTTTTTTGAAAAAAGTAATTTTAAGTTCAATCAAATAAATAATTATCAAACAAAAAGAACTTTTAACTAAACAAAATCAAAGGTAGAAAAATTATCATATATATTATAATGATTTGAAGTTTTTTATGTAAATGTTAATAATAAAAAAAAAGGACAAATAGTTTTTTTTCAACTTTTTTACTACGAACCTTTGGACACTAACCCAAATCATGAAACGAGAAACTATATATTAATAGTTTGCCAATTTTTATAAAAAATAGAGGAAGTCTTTTTAATATTATTAAGTAGTAAAAAAACAGGCTTAATTACGAAGAAAAAGGGAAAAATCAAAATTATATCAAATTTTCTAAATATTAAATTTAGAGATTTTATTTTTTTTAAAAAATCTAATTATAACCCTTAGCCAACTAAACCTTGGGCAACTAGATCCGGCCATTTCGCTCGAATTCATCTCTTATTTTAAAAAAAACTTTTTAATTAAAAAGAAAGTCTTATTTTAAATTTTTTTATAATTAATTTTAAAATTTTCACCAAAAAATAATA
Source organism: Piper betle (assembly GCA_033002965.1). Classification (NCBI taxonomy): domain Eukaryota; kingdom Viridiplantae; phylum Streptophyta; class Magnoliopsida; order Piperales; family Piperaceae; genus Piper; species Piper betle. The sequence goes on along the minus strand of JAURVB010013629.1, from coordinate 136,800 downwards.
TAAAAAACATTCTACGTAAAAGGTAAAAAGTTCTTATTCAAAAGGTTGACCCATCAAATTCAGTAACAAATAAAAAATCAATAATTTTTTTCATGTAATTAATTAAAAATTAGACATGTGGTTGGTCAGAGGCACCTTTCATCAATTCCAACCGGTTCCCAATCAATTATATATAAATTCAAATAAAAAAACTTCGACCGTCCGATCACCTCACCATACTATCCTCAACCGTCCGATCATCTCACCGACACCCCCTCATCGTCTTCTTCCCTTCCACCCCAAGTCAAAACGTACAACGAAGAGCTCCAACCTCCCCCATCCCCGATCTGGGTAGCTCCTCTTCTTCTATATCTTCGTTTCTAATCTGCATCCAATCGTCCCCGCATTGCTTTTCTTCGGTGAAAATTGGTTCTTGCAGTGTTTCTCTCTAATAAAAATCGTATCTTGCAGTGTTATTTTTGGGCTCTAGAGCCGCCATGGATGCGGGGAGAGGGAGTCGGGGCTTGCTCTGGGCGGTGGTGGTCGCGGTTGTGGTGTTGGTGGCGGGGGTGAACGGTGGGCGGCACGAGAAGGATAAGGTCTGCAACAAAGGGTGGGAGTGCAGTGGGAGTAAGTTCTGCTGCAACCAGACCATCTCCGACCTGTTCAAAGTCGACAACTTCGAGGAGCTGTTCTCGAAGAGGAACGCGCCGGTGGCTCATGCGGTCGGGTTCTGGGATTACCACTCGTTCATCACGGCGGCGGCGCTGTTCCAGCCGCTCGGGTTCGGAACGACCGGCGGCAAGGACATGCAGAAGAAGGAGATCGCGGCTTTCCTCGGGCATGTCGGCAGCAGGACATCTTGTAAGATTCTGAAGCTATTTGCTAGATGTGACAAAGTTTGTTTCTTTTTTTCTTTGTTTTTTTTTGTTTTGTGGGTGGATGAATTTTGCAGATTTTGGTGAGTGTGCTGTAGGTGTTGTCAAACCGATCTGCATTGGCAAATGTGTTAGATCTGTTGTGATGAATGTGTTGTTTGTTTGCTTATCAGTTGATCTAGTTTGCCACCAATTTTATTTTAGTTTTTGTCCAATATTGTCAAAATGTTTTTAATTGATCTATTTTGGAACATGTGTTGTTACTGTTTTTCATTGATCTATTGTGGAAAATGTGTTGTTAGTGTGTTTATAAATTGATCTTGTTCGGCAAATGTTATCTTTATGTGTTCAATTAGCCTGTTTTTTCAAACGGTGTCTAACTGTTCTACTAGCGTGTATATCAATTATGTACTATGGAAAAGGCTATTCTTACTGTGTGAATTGTTCTATCTTGAAAAATTATATCTAAATGTTTTTAGTTGATCTATTTTGGCAAATGTGTTGTTTCTGTTTGCAATAGATCAATGTCGTCAAATTTTATCTGAATCCTTGTTGGAAAATGTTAATTTATTGTTTTTTAATGAGCTATTTTGGCAAATGCATTATAATTTTAGATCTGTTTTAGCAAATGTGGGCTAGCTGCTTCTTTGATTTATTTTATCTGGTTATTATCTTTTGCGTATTGATTGTCAGATCTGGTGTTTATTTACATTTGTCAACACCAGGCTTTTCTTTTCTCTTTTGTTCCCTAATCTCATGCCAGATATCGATGCTGATTTCCAAACGCATTATGATGTGTACGTTTAGTGATTTCTGATAAAAATTTTTGCCTGCCCCCTGTTCATTGGAATGATCTAGATTGAAATGGATGATGCTCTTCATTAGGCTTTCTGTTGGTTTTGGCATCCTTTTTCCAAGCTTGTTTGGTGCTGCACGCGCAAGGATTAATTCATGCACTGTAGAATGGGATTGATTTAGCTTGGATTTGCTAGATATTAACCTTGGAATATTTCAGGTGGTTATGGTGTTGCTACTGGTGGACCATTTGCTTATGGTTTATGCTACAACAAAGAAATGAGCCCAAGCCAGTCTTATTGTGAACCAAATTACTTGTACCCGTGCACGCCTGGTGTCGACTACTATGGCAGGGGTGCAATTCCCGTTTACTGGTAATTATAGATCTACTTGTTACACATTTATCTCCATATAGTTATTTGGAAACTGAAAAAAAATCAATCCTATGAACATTAAGCATAAGGATGGAACTGTTGTTTTGTGGGTGATTTGTTGTTGATATTGCTGATAATTCCAGGAACTACAACTATGGACTCATTGGTGAGGGAATCAAGCTAAATCTGTTGGACCACCCAGAGCTGTTGGAACAGAATGCCACCATTGCTTTTCAAGCTGCTATGCACCAATGGATGACCACCCCGCTGAAGAGGAAGCTGCCCTCCCCGCATGATGTGTTCGTCGGCAATTGGAAGCCAACCAAAAATGATACATTGGCCAAAAGGGTACCTGGTTTTGGAACCACAATGAACCTCCTCTATGGTGATTCTGTCTGTGGAAAGGGTGAAATTGACTCCATGAACAATATCATCTCCCACTACCTGTATTACCTGGATTTGACGGGTGAAGGCAGGGAGTCTGCAGGACCTCATGAGGTTCTTAGTTGTGCCGAGCAGGAGGCATTCAATCCTTCCACTCCATCCAGTTCTTCCTCCTAAACCTGATGTGCACCCCACGTTATCCCCTTGCAGAGGGACAAAAGAAAATAAGTGGTTTGCTTGATGGTTGTCCAGTAAATCGCTATATTTGATTTGTTTATGAAGCTAAGGCTGTGTAAAGTGAGTTCAATCCAGTAAATCGCTATATTTGATTTGTTTATGAAGCTAAGGCTGTGTAAAGTGAGTTCATTGCAATATGTGGTGGGTTCTTAATCTGCTATTGTGCGTAGATGGTGTATGATTCTTAAACCAATTAGTGTTGCTACTTAGAAGTTGTGTTCTGTGTCATCCATTCTTGGATATAAATATATATACAGCGTATATTTTTTGGGTGTGCAAGCTTTTCTAGCTTCGCATTTTGATAATCAGAATTGTTGTTTGTTATGGTTTTTAGCAAGTGATTCTTTCTGATCATCTTCCATTTTCCCCAGATTGGTTTGTTTCTGATGTTTGCATAAAGCAAAACATCATCCACTGAGCTAAACAACTCAAGGCCTCAAAATTTCATATGCACTCTTATACTGGGGGCAACACCAACGGTCCAAAGGAAAAAGCTTTTCCATATTAGATGGCAAGAATTTAACTATAAGAATTGCATGATGTGCTGATTGAGGTCTCCACTTTGGTATTACTTACCGACCTTCCAACTACTTACAGTTTAACTATAAATTCAGTCTTTATCAGCAATAGAAAAATGGGCAAAAGCATGTAATCTTTAGGGGTGGTGATCTTTAGTGGTGGGCATAGGTCGGACAGACGTTGGGAAACGTTGGGAAATTATTATCCGCATCCGTCTAAAATTTTGTCGGACAAAATTTATCCAATCGACTTTGAACATCAAATTATCCATCTGGCCCAAATAATGTCCACGGGCAGTCCAAAATTATCATATTTTTAGGCAACCCCTCTGCTGCCGCCACCAGTGGACCGCTTCCTCTGTCTCCTGCGTCTGTCGCCCTCTGCGCAGCAACGAAACCCCTCCACTAGAACCGACTTGGCGAGCCCGACGCATTTATGATGTCGACGTGCTTGGTGGAGGTGGTGGCTAGCCGAAAAATAGCTAAACAGAGGTGGTTGGTCGTGGGTGACTAAATCCGATCAGCCTGGGCGGCGATGGGTTCGCTCTTGTCGGGGAAAGCCATGGGAGGGTTGGCAATGTCAAAGCGGTGATTGGATGGCCGTGACAACGGTCGCCGGCGGCACAATCGACAATGTGAGCACGTCGCTAGGCGCGGCGCCGCGGCGGGTAGGGGTGGGCGCGGACGTCCGAATTTGTCCGTTCGTCCGATGTCCGAAGCATGTCCGACCGAATTCGACCGAATTAAAACAAACCAAACATGGATATTTTTTTGTCCGACCGAACGACCGACCGAATGTCCGATATTTATATCAATAATATAATGTCTTTAACATTTATAAGACTAATATTATAGTTTATAAAAATTTTAAAATATAAATATACAATAAAATTAATTAAATTTATACATAAAATCGATATTTAATATCTTAAATGTCTAAAAATGACATACATATAAAAAGGATAAAAGTCACTCTTATATTTAGGAATTTAGAAGTATACATTCGCATTAATAATCATATCAAACTACTTGTAATTTAGTTAATATGCCAGTTATTTTTTATTTTTATATATAGTAGATCGTAAAATTGATTTTAGGTCGTTTACCGCGTTAGGACGTGTTACATGGAATTTGGGTGGGTTATTAGTTATAAAGCATGTCGTTATGATTTTATATTGTTTGTTTTATTTTATAAATTTTTTTCTATTTTATGGATTTTTTAGGATTTATTTTGAATTAGTTATTATTATTGACACGGGACAGAGTCGAGTCGACTCGAGTCAAATCTTATTTACGATATTGCCATTGCTCAAACCACCAGCCTTTTTCGCTTCCCCGTCGAAACCATTGCCGCGCCGCCCACGGACCGGCGGAGGCAGAGGGCGGCGGTCTTGTAACACCCCAAATCCGGTTCACGCTCGTGAACTGAACCGGGATGTTACTGGCCCCGGTTAGGTCCGCTAACCCGAACCTACTCATGCGGATCCAATCTCGGCGTCTTAAGATGAAGATACAACTCTCAAGCATGGATGAATGCAAAAACCCTAACATGGTACTACATGAATGATATGCAATCAGAGTACACACCAAAACAATCCCGATAAAATTTAATAAAAATTTTGAAATATGACAGACAGAATTTCCCCTAAAAATACAATTAGGGGCCACCCTGTCAAATATACATATAAAAATATATATAACCAAGTATCAAACAATTTCATTCACACAGAATCTAATCTACTATACACTCATTCTGAAGCTTGGGTTTCAACCCTCAAAGCTTTCACTGCGCACTCGATTCATGTTTCACCTCTTGTCATTATATCTTAGTTTTTCATCATGTCATAACATTATCTCATTGCATTTAATCATATCCTATCATATCTTAGCATTTCACATCATTCACAATATAAAAGCATCATAAATAAAATATAAACACTCAATCAACTGACATGTGTGCAAGCGACCACAATGCTCCTCCGTCCAAGCTGGCTCCTCCAACTCGTGCTTATCACCTACATATATATAAGAAAAACGTCAGTAACAAGCGTTACTGGTCCGGAAAATAAAATAACTATAACAAGCTGGCTATGAGAGCACACTCTCATATGAAAAAAGCATCATACTCCACGTGAACACTCTGAAGGGCACTACTGAGGAGCCACTGGGCTGCAGACCCGGTAGCATCCCGAACTTACTGCTCTGCTGCTGGTACTGTGCTACTCTCAGCACTTCTTTTTCAGTACTTCTCGTGAAACTTTATCCTAAGCCCTCTCCTTACCTCCATATCTCTCCTGGCCTTGAGCACGAAGGCCGAGTACTCTCAGGCAGTCGCCTTTAGTACCCTTTGAACCACAAGTCCGGACATGCGCTGTACTAAACAGTACCCGTAAACCTCCACGTTCTCCGGGTGTGAGGAACTCAAACGCGGAGTTGTCAGGATCCCTCGGGAATGGAACAGTCCGCTGGCACTAATCCAGAGCCCGCTTTGACTGTCACGGCATCCTCAGCATGGTACGTGCAATCGATTTCTCCATCTCTCGTCTCACTGAAAACTCGATAAAACTATATATATATAGGCCTGGGAAGGGATTCATATAATAGGCCCGAAGGCAACTTGTGGTGGATCTTGTTTTCGAAATCAACCTCGAGGGGTTATTAATCCGAAAATATTCGATTAAATGGCCCGAGTTAAGTGGGATCCGATAAAACGCCACTTAACCCGCCCTGCAATAATAAAATAAACATACAATGGAAGAGCGTAAAACAAGACGAGTCCTAAACGGACCTGGTAGAAGCTCCAAGCGTGTCATCGCGCCTAGGCGGCGAACTCCTACTCCGTACCTACACATCAAAACTAAACACTAACGCCCGCTAACTAAATGATGCATCAAACTCAATAACATCACAATCACAATGCAAGCATCCATCGACATAACAATCAGAAAATCATAAAACTAATTAATCCTAGCTCATCCTATTCATACTAATTTTATTATATTTTCCTAAGTTACATTACTCGATTAGCATGCTCAACTCGATCTACCTCATTAGATTACTTATTATTCATTCTCCCTTAATCTCATCATACAACTTATCATTTCATCCCTAATTAGTCATTAATCACCTCATGTAACTTATCACTATCAATCACATCAATAAATCAATCCTACAATAAATCAATCCTAGCATGCTGTGCTAGCACTCATCATCAATTTTAAATAAATCGATCGGAGGTAATTATACCTCACGTCGTCGGCGATCGGCGACGGCTATCGCGCGTCTCGGAGCTCAAATTCGGCGCTCATCGGCGTTCGAAGCTCGATCGGGCTCCACTGGGCGAGCCCCGCGGAAGATCCGGTGAATTCTGGGGAATTCCAGAAATTCCGATTTTCCGGAAGCTAATGGCGGTTTTCCGGCAGCTAATGGCGGTTTTCCGGCGACTTCCGGTGGTTTTCCGGCGACAATCGCCATCGGCGTCTACTAGCTTGATAGGGGTCATATAAGGTACCATTGGAACCGGCTCGGCGAGCCCGACTCATCTATGAGGTCGACACGGTCGGTCGAGGCGGTGGCTCGCCGGAAAAAGGCTAAAACAGAGCCGGCGGCGATGGGTGGCTCGATCCGGCCGCCCTGGGCGGCGTTGGCCTCCGTGCCTGTCGGGGAGGGTCGCTGGAGGGCTGAGGGTGCTGAGCCGACCTCCTGATCATGGCGGCGACGATCACCGGCGGCGCAATCGCCGACGAAAACGGAACGCGGCGCGGCAATTGGCGAGGCGTTTCGGCGTCGCGGCGGCCACATGGTGGCCGGGGCTGGTCGGGGCGGCACGGCGACGCCGTCGTCGGGCTAGGCGGCGACCATCGACTGCCGGGCGGCGGCGGCAACGGCGGCGGCGGCGACGCGCAGTGGCGGCGCGTCGAGGTAAGGGTTTCGGAAAGAAAAGCAATGGTCGGGGGTGTGTGTGGTGGCAAACTCGTAAATATTACTTGACTCGTCTCCGACTCGAGTCAAAATAATATTTAAGTCATAAAAAAATTCCAAAAAATTTGGGAAAAATCCTATAAAATCAAACAATACAAAAAAATCATAATGATATGCTCTAGAACTATCAACCCACCCAAAATGCCCGTAACGCGTCCTAATGCGATAAACGGCCTAAAACTAATTCTACGATCCATTATATATAAAAATAATAAAAAAATGACTGACATACTCTCATATATCTGATAACTCATTCTGTTCTGCTGTGTTCATGACGTTATCATCATATACTTGGGTACGCATGACCCTCATAGCTCATACACGCGACCGGCGTCGGCTCGGTACACGTGTCCTGAAACTGACTCAACTCGAAAAATAACGGTCGACCCGACCGGTTCTGAATATAAAACCCTAACTCGAATCGTGGGTTTTACAGGTCTGGCGGAGGCAGAGGGTGGCGGTCTGGCGGAGGCAAAGGCAGTCGGCGGTGGAGTCGAGGCGGTGGCGGAGGTCAGGGTAGGGTGCTGACAAGAGGAAAGGGGAGGGCGGGGGACGGCGGCGGAGGGCGGGGAGGGCGGGAGGAGGGCAGGAGGGCGGCGACCGGGGGAGGGCGGCGGAGGTCGGGGGAGGGCGGCGAAGAGGGCTGCGGGGGTGGGTGGTGGTGGCGGCGGCGACGGCGGATTATATTGATAATTAAGGTTAAAGTTAATAATTAGGGTATAATTTCGGACCGTCCACGAACGTTGTCCGGGCCCGACGGACAAGTCGGACATTAACTCGGTCGGACAAGTTTTGTCCAGCAAAATTTAGGACAGACGCGGACAATAACTTGTCCGATGTTTGTCCGACCGATGCCCACCCCTAGCGGCGGGGCATGGCGACCACGATTGGCATCAGGGCAACGTCGGCGGTGGCGGCGACAACAAGCAAAACGGGCAGCGCAGCAAGGGTTTGGACAGGGAAGAGAAAAATAGCCGGGGGGTTGATCGATGGCAATATCGTAAATAAAACTTGACTCGACTCCATCTTGAATCAATAATAATAACTCACTTGTAATAAATCTTAAAACAAAATTCATAAAATAGGAAAAAATCTCATAAAATAAAACAAATACTAGAACATTATAATAATATGCTTTATAACTAACAACCCACCCAAATTCTCCATAATATATCCTAATTTGGTAAATGACTTAAAATTAATTTTACAACCACTATATATAAAAATAAAAAAACAATTGACATTCTCTTATATAATTTAATAACTCATTTTTTCCTGTTGTGTTCATGACATTATCATCATATACTTGAGTATTCATGACCCTCATAACTCATACACATAATTGGCACCGGCTGGCACCGGCTCAGTACACGTATTCTAAAACATATTCGACTCAAATTGATATCTGAACCAATCGGTTCATAAACATAAAACCTTGACTCAGATTACGGGTTTTACATTATGTTTATAATGTGATATATTTTTTCAAAGATAGATCATACAAGTTCATTATTAAATGTAAATGAACAAAGTGGATGTGAAAAAGATAGCAAAAATTTAATTGCTAAAGGAGAATCTATGGACAATACATTATCAAAAAAGAGAAAAATAGCATCCGGTGTATGCGTCTATTTTGATAGAAAATATTAAAAGAATGGAACATCTCCTATTTATCGTTATTGTGAAAAGAATTTTAAAGGAACTGAAAGTTATGAAATTACTCATTTATAGAAGTATATTGAAGAGAAGTATCTTAATTTTAAAATAAAGAGGATATAAAATATGAGTAATTAACTTTTTTCTACTTTTTTCATGTAGGTGGGTTAGATGAAGAATCAATTATTAGAATATTTTATTTTTGAAGTATATATAATATTGGACTACATTTTGATGTCAATGATTATTTTAAAGTTTCTATACATTGATTATCTTTTGTTTGATTTTAAAAATTGGGAACATGTTAACTAAATTGTAAGTGGTTTGATATGATTATTAATGTGAATGTATAGTTCTAAATTTCTAAATATAAGAGTGGTTTTTATCCTTTTTATACGTACGTAACTATAATATTACTCTTACAAATGTTGAAGACATTATATTATTGATATAAAATGTCGGCACTCGGTCGGTCATTCAGTCCGACAAAAAAATGTCTATATTTGATTTGTTTTAATTTGGTCGGACATGCTTTGGACGTCACACAGACGGATAAATTCGGACGTCCGTGCCCACCCCAGTGATCTTAATAGACAACAGCAATGGATGCAATTGCCACTTGGTAGTTGCCTGAGCGTGGCAGCCACTATATAATGCAAACTCACGGATCTGCCAATGGAAATTGAGTTTGTTGAACGTAATGAGTTGTGGCGACTTCAATTTCCAACACGAGAAGTTGAATTGAAAGCATGGCCTCTTTAACTGAGTCTTCTATTGGCCGCAATTAACATCCTACCCTTCAACAACATGCTAATTAAACAACTGAGAATGGACCCAAGTTGCTAATTGCTTGTAAATATGGCCCAACTCTTGCATTACAAGCCCCTATATAAGTACCAATCCATGTCTGGATAAGTATTATCATCACTAATGATCAAAGATGAGGAATAATTTTGGTGCCTCTTAGCTTTTCTCTCACTATAGGCTATCATATTTTCCTGTGGTGTAGCTTTAAAACAAAGAGAGATGGCATGCCATGGAGAAAGTGGTCTCTTACTATATTACAGGTAAAACCATACCTCAAAACTTAGAATATATACCTATGTTTTCTGTTCTTATCATGGGCAGGTTGAAAATTCTGCTAATAATTCTACTCATATAGGATCAAGAGAAGAGAAGGGTATGCTTGCGGTTCAAAGCATACTGTCCTGCACAATTGCTATTGATCAACACGGCTCTGGCAGCAATATCAAACAACACTTACAATGGAAGAGGAATGCTTCAAGGCTCCCTCTTCTTTGGGTTCCAGGAAGGGCCGGGCATTGCTCTGAAATACTGCATTGAGCTCTGACGGAATTGCACAGCTGGTCGATGCCGGATTTTTGCTCAGCGTACTGCCTTCAGATTCATGGTTGTCAGCCAGTTGCGAAACAAAGCTATAGCGCGGCTGTTTGTTAACAGACGCCGGCAACCACCTGTTCTTCGTTCCAATCCCACTTCTATTTTGGATGCTGGGTCCGACGGCCTTGGTGTTATCATCGATTGCAATAGATATGGGATGGACTTTCCTGGAGCTGGTTCTGTTTAGTAGATGGATACTAAGATTGGTTCCACATTAAGATTCAATTCTTGAAGCAGAAACTATGAAATGATACCTCGGTCATGCCAGAAAAATGTATACAATATGCATTGGAAATAATATGAAAAGAAATCTGAATACAGAATCATGTAAAGAAATATTGAACGTAGTTGACAGATCTTGAACAAAATTGAAAACCCAAACTTTCTTGCAGGTTTCTGATGTGGTATAATTTTCCCATTAAGCACAATCATGACGATGTTCTTCGTAAAGCACAAATAGTAACAAAGAAACACCAGCTTGTATATTTCACCAATATATCATACTTTCATTTGCAACATGTAGAAAAAGCGACAAAAAGAACATTGAAAAAGAAAACATCTTGCAAATTTTACAACTTATGTACTTTTGTTTCTATCTTTCAAAATCCTGTAGAAAGAGTTCTGCTTCCTACACCATCCAGATACTTTGCTTCTCCAATGGTTAATGCCTTTTCACTTACTTTTACTCGCTAAAATAATTCCAGTTGTTTGGCATCAATGCTTCCATCCTCCTTCCTGAGTTCGCAAATTTATTCTCTTCCACAAAAAGAAAATAAAGTAGAGCATGCCATGTCCTCGGAAAATCCTGCATTACAACCAATGTAAAATGATGGTGGGAGTTCTACAAAATAAAAATACATCTAGCATGACATCCCTTTCTATATTGATTGCTATTAAAGCAGAAACACTCTACAATTGCAAGCACCAGTTTGTAATCTGTTTACAAAGCAAATGCATGATAGAACTCACCAATGTTAGGCAAACAGCAAACAAGGGAAGCGAACGATGTGGTGGAAGCAACTGCAGTGAACCATATACAAGTATGGTTGGAAGCAACCGCAGTGAACCATATACAAGTATGGTTGCCTCTATATGAATAATATACACATCATGCCGGAAGAAAAAAAAATTTGCCACGTTTCAACCTTGATTTCGTCTCCTTTTTCTCAATATTTCGGCCTCCCTAGCTATCTGAATATCTGAAGGCCACAGTATCTGATGTATAATTTTGAAGATAAATCTTGGAAGCAAAGCCACAACTGTAATCAGTAAAATTGTGAGCCAATAAGTCTTTGATCGGACCAGGCGGTAAATTGTCCTGTGAAGAATGATTAAAGTTATTTGAGGCTGGAAAATGGATAAGGGAAGAGGAAGGGGAAGAGATACTTACCAATAATTGGGGAAAACAGGTATAGAATCTAAAATCACCATACAGAAGTATGTTATGATAATGGAGCCCCATGTAGCAAGATGTGTAATTAGAACCCACCGCTGGATGTCCATTGCCAAGTGAACATTTACCAAAACTACCACCGCAATAGTCAACAAACTTCCCAGGCTCCAGATATCAATGTCTGAGTTTTGGTAAGTGAAGAAGGGTACATAGAAAAGAGCAAGACTTTGCCACAGAGTGTCAATCATCGTGATCCAAAAGAGATTCAAGTTGTAACTCTCATGTCTGTGTCCAGCACCATAGAGCTTAGGATATTGAAGGAGTGTTTTGTGGCTCAAATCTTTGTCTAAAATACCTACCACCATTGTGGGAACGGAGGTATAAATTACTGAATAGAACACACTGCTCCAATCCGTCAAGGCTGATGTGGTTGAAAAGGCAGTGCATAATATATACCTACATGTGAAGAGAAAGCAAGCAGTTAAAAACAAATTTAAATAATAAATAAGAGAATCTTAATAATCATCCACCTGACAATTATAGAATTTACCAGAACAACATAAGTACAAAGACAGCATTTCTGTAGAAGTTGTACAAAATCAGATAGCCAACTCGTTGATAGTTCCAGTGACCATGCACAAGAAGTAATCTTTTCAAAACCGAAACTGTCCCATTGCAAAATCTGAGGCCATGACAGCCTGACGACCTTCCTGACCACATATCCCAACACCAACATCTGCCATCTGAATCATTGAAACATCATTCGCACCTGCAGGTATCATTAACTACCGATTTAAACATTTGATAGTAAATCAAAAGCATCACTTGAAACTGATGCAAGTTAATCTAAGTAAATTATTACTTTTATTAAAAAAAGCTTTATCAAGAAATAACTACAGTAGAGGGAAGTAAAATGTCTAACTAACCATCACCAATGGCTAACGTCATGTCATTTGTCCTACTTTTGATGAGATCCACAATCCCTGCCTTTTGTAAAGGAGCAACCCGACAGCAAAGAACCACCGTACAGGAAGTAGCCAGATCAAACAACTGTACAGGATACAATATTCATTATACACAGGGTGCAATATAATCCAGCCATTCCAACTTTAGACAAACACATTCTATTTACCATTTTGCCATTTGATCATTTAGTGATTTTATTCTTGGCATAAGATAGGATTGACTTCTATATACTACCACCCTCCATATATATTGGTTCTTCCTAAATGTAGATAAAACCATGAAGTTACATTTCTAGTTTCAATAGATGTCAAACTTAAATACAAAAAAAATAATGATGAAATAATTAGTTCTACTTAAAACTTAAAATTACTGCTAAATTAAATAATTGTGGTGCAACACCAAAATAAAGCCAAAGCATTGCCAGGAAACTCCTACTAGCATGTCATTACTTAATTGGTGGCAAGTACAATTTAAGGAAGATATGCAAACCTCCTGCTCCAGCTCTTTCTCCAAAATGTAGACAAGGCTGTTTCCATCAATGATGAGTGCCAATGGAATATTATGTGCCACACTTCCTCCTCTAGGTGATAAACTTTTTAAACTCAAGGGTGCATTGGCTAGTCCAGATAAAGCAGAGATCTTGAGTTCATCAAAACTTTCCGAATGGTCCTTACTAATGTTATTCCTTTGCATCACCTTCTTACCCCTACAATTTGCTGATTGTATGCCATATTTGGATTTGGCATTCACCAAAGATTCTGGCATTCAGACTCTGAATTGCCATTTATAATTATTTGTTGCATGTTCTGGGTCAGAAGTCTACAAGAAAGAGCTATCGAAATAGCAGTCTCTTGCTTATCTCCAGTGAGCACCCAAACTTTAATACCTGCCTGCCTAAGAGCCTCTATGGTTTCTGGCACACAATCTTGCAATTTATCCTCAATTGCAGTCGCTCCAAGGAGATTTAAGTTGGATTCTATAAAAGCAGCAGTTTGACGAAGTTTTAGTGCTCTTTCTGACAAGGAAGTGCTTGCTTCTTCATACCTCACTTGCCACTCCTCAAGTTCTTGCCCAGTCAGATCCTTTGCAGCTACGACCAGAGTTCTCAAACCTTCCAACGAATATTCAGTTAAATGTCTCTGTGTTGCCTGCCTTATATAAGAAGACGAAGGCATATCACTATCCACAATTTCACTACTTTTCGCTAGTACACTAAACATGGAACTGTCAGCACCTTTAACCAGAACCTTCACAGAGTTATCAGGAAATCGAATCACAACTGACATCCTTTTGCGTGTGCTATCAAATTCATGTAGACCCAATAAATCTAACCTGAAAAAATTATGACATACTACATTACAAGGATTAATTGCAAAAATAAAGTGTTAAGCTACTTATTCCAAGTTCCAACAATTTTATAAAAATCAACAAACAGATCGGAAAACAAAACAAAAAATCTCAAAGGATAAGACCTAGGGTTTGTTTGAGTACACTCTTGTAAAGGAACCGTCTTGAGAAACTACCACCACAACTCAAACTCATGAAATCCAATGAGATAAAAAGTTGCAATGTGTTAAATTGACAACCAATCAAACCAACAGCCTAGGGTTGTTCAAAGAACGATAAAATTCAATTTGGCTCGTTACTCAACTCGAAAAAACTCGACTCAAAGTATAACTCAATATTAAACGAGCCGGGCCTGGGCTTGTACCTGCATAATTTAGCTTGACTTGCAGCTCGATGCTTTATAAAGAATAAGATTTTTTACCATATTGATCTTAAATTTCTTTATGCAAATATAACTAAATTATAAAATCTCATTATATGATATCAAATTTAAATAAATTTATGCATGATTAAATTATCTTTCATAAATAGTTATGTCAAACTTGAGATATTTTAATTACAAATTAAATTTTCGTATAAATTATACGAAAAAATGGCAGCAATAAATACAAATCAAGTTAGCTCAAACTCGACTAGAACTTGAATTGATTCGAATATTTATTAGCTCAACTCGAACTCAAAATCAAATGAACCGAGCTTGAGTTGAGCAAAACTCGACTCGACTCGCTCGATGAGCACCCCTACACCCCTACAATAGGTTGAAGCACAACATTGAAAAACAAACTGGTAAGGAAAAAAACCAGTAAACTAAAAAGTGAAGGAAACATGCACAATATTTTCAAAGATATGCAGGTACCTTAGAAGTGGGCAAAAAAAATTAATTCCTTCTTACTTCAAAATATCTAATCAACATAAGCGAATCAACACAAAAGATTCAAAACTCTACCTTAATTTCTCACCATGGGCATCTACCACAATATGCCCTGACGTACGCTCAATGAGACTATAACCATAAGCAGATGCTGCAGCAACTAAAGCCAGCTCATCAGGGGACTCACCCTGATATTCAATTGATTCTATCCCACTGACAAATTCAGCATCCAGTGAGTTAGAAGTAGAGTGTGTCACTATGGGGATAACAGTATTACACGCAGCCAGTGTAAGGAAAAATTCATGCGCTGCAATTCTTTCATCCCCACTTATATCATTAAGCAATAAATTTAACAGATCATGATCTACATCAATTTTTGCAGCCTTCGTCACCTTTGGATTTCCAACTTCTGAAATGAAAAAAGAAAAAGAAATGGTGTCTAAATATTTCCAGTACTGCAAAATCTAAAATTACCAATACTATTTATTGCATTCACTTAATGGGCAGAGCAGGATCCCGCACATGCATTAAAATAAATGGTCTATGGAACATAATAATATTGGCAAATCATCGATATGTCTGTTTTGTGCATGTATAAAAGATGTAAGCAAACAAAGCATATGCCAAGGAAAGATAAATCTTAACTACAATACAAAAAATGTAATCCCTTAAAGTTTCAGGGCATGTTCACCTGCAATTTGAACTTCTGCCAATCGGTCGATGTGAGGAGATTTTCCATAATTCCTTCCAAACACACTGGCTCTGCGGAACTCCATCTTGTTTTCGGTAAGGGTTCCTGTTTTATCAGAGAAAATATATCGAATCTGGCCCAAATCTTCATTTATATTCAATGATCTACACTGGAACCTTGAGCCAGAGCTGCTATCATACATCTCTCTATCCTCAATCATGAAGTAAGACTGACCTAGACGGACCAATTCCATTGTGATATACAGTGATATTGGTATCATTATTTGGAAAACTATAATGGAACTCAAGAATGAAAAAAGGTCTCCATTGCAATTCCATAGTATTTGTATTTCTTTCCATTATCTGGTCCTTCAGTGAAATACCTCCTTCTGTAATAAGGCAATGTGTCAAGCTCATCTAAGTGTCGCACAAGCCAAAGTCCCATACCAATTGCCACAACTGCAGATGCAATGAAAAGAAACACTGATAACCATAGTGTCTCACGATTCATGTAGCTCTCCAGCCTGCTTCTTTTGGAAGGAGATACAGCACTGTTCATCATAGCTTTTGTCTCCTGGCCAGCATATACAACCACACCAACAACCCAGTCTGTGTTCTTTAGCTGGCAACCACGCAAGATGATGTTTGATTGGCTGAGGGGAACTTTTGACCATTGAACTCCATATTAGCCATGAATTCATAAATATTCCTATTAGGTTGTTCACATCTTATAAGCCCTGCAGTGGAACCACCTTCAAAAACAGCAGCTGTTGTTTCCTGCCGAGCATACCTCGTCTTCAAATTCGATTCTCCATCCAAATTCATTGTCTGAATATATGCAATCCCACTGGGATCACTGCTTCCCAGCAAAACCACGTCGCAGGGAATCGTCTCATCTGCACTGATCTTCACAACCTCTCCCGCTCTGATCTTCTTCCATTTCTTCATCTGGAACTGACCCGACTGCAGAACCAATGCCTCTCTATTATTTTCCTTCCTGTCCGATCTGTGCCGCCGCCAATCCTCATATCCATCCTTAATAGCAGTGACAAAGAGCACAAACAGCAGAGGAAACAGGGACACGGTCCTTCCAAACACCGCAAGCGGCGGAAGCTGATTGAGCGCTGCAATTGCCAAGAAATACATATAGGCCACCCGATGGAATTGGATAAACAGATTCTTGGGCAAGAACGTGATCACAGTGTACTTGCTAGTCCGAATCTCATTCCCGGTAAACTCGTACTTGTCATTGGTTCTCCGAGGATCATTTATATAAATCAGCCTCGGCTCATCTTCCGGCGAGAACACATCATCAAACTGTACACTCTTATGCCGCGCCCGCTGCGCCTTTCCATCATTCCCACCTTTCTCCACCCCTAACCCAGCCGGCCGCCCCATCTCCACAGACATTGAACTCTCCATCACCCCCCAAGACACTAATCGTCTCTCACTCCGCACAGGTGACTCCACCACCCCACCACCATATCCCTGGCTGAACAATGGCCTCGCCGAGTGGAAGTTTTCACCTCTAACCTCCTCACAACACACCGAGGCGGCATCCTCCCCCTCCTCCTCCAACCCACCCGTACCGCCGTGCGAATCGTCGAAATTCGAAGAGGCAACGGACGTGGAAGGGCACAGGCAGCCAAAAGACGAAGCGTTGTTCGAGGACGACGACAGCAATGGCCGACCGCCGGTCATAAAGAATCCTCCCAAACACGCATCACAAACAAAACCCACCTCCAAATCGCAAAACCCCTCATCAAGATATCGACCCCGCACCTCACAAACAACGCAACAATCGCCACATTTCCATCAACAAAATGCAACAAATTTCAACCAAAGACAGCTACTTTCCACACCTCCGATTCGACACCAACGCATATTGCTCGCAAGAAAGACAATTCGGCGCACTGGAACACCAACCTGGCCACAAATCTATACCAGCGGAGCTCAACACCGCCTGCAACTCCAGAAGGAAAACCCAGAATCGAGAAGGGAAAATTGGGCAAGAAGATCGAATCTTTTGGGGGAATCTAGGAGAAGAGAAGCAATCAAGATGTTGGGCGGAGCTATGGCGGAGAGAGAGGGAGGAGTTGGGGTGTGGGGGAGGGAAGGTAAGGAATCAATGGCAGGGTATGAATGGTGTGACCGACTTTGTCGGAGGAGGACTGATGCTTCTTCTCCTCCACAGATCCTCTATTTCTCTTTTCTTTTTTTTCTTATTATTATTATTATTATTATTATTATTATTATTATTATTATTATTATTATTACTTTCCTAAAAATTCAATTAATTATTTAAAATATATAATTACATTTTTATGACTAAGATAAAATTACTTTTATTATTAATTATTTTTATAATCTAATAATATCTAACTGATACAAGTGTACAGCTAATATTAATGTTTTTCTTTTTTATTTTAAGGGAAGGAATTAATTTGTCGTTATAATTAATATTTGAGTGAGAGTTGAGCTCGAACAAGCTTATATTTATTTAATGTCAATATAATGTTATTTTATAGGATAAATTCGTAATTTAATTTATTTTTATGCATATAATATGATGTCAAATAATATTATAAAATATTTAGAAAATATTCGAGCAAGTAAACTTCAATAAAAAATTAATATAATTAGAAATAAAAATAAAAAATAATATTATAAAATAGTTAAAAATCTTGGAGTTTTATACACTTGTATAGATATATTTTTGCCCGTCCTTGCGCCTTGGTAGTTGGTACCATGACCCATTGTACGATTATAACATCTTTGCCATATATCTATTATATATATATGATATTTTAGTAACAAAATATTTAGGTATGTTGTTTTTTGAAATTGTGGGAATGCTAACCTATCATGAGTCGACATTAAGAAAAATTGAGCTGACGTGCTAACAAGTATGTGGGCAGCTCATATACACTTATAAACAATATTTTGTTGGTTCGGTTGTCAACTGACATAACTACATGACATAACTACATGATTGCAACTTTTTATGATAGTTTGGATTCTTGTTTGTTTGTTTGATAAGCCCTTCATTTTAACTTCAATTTATTTGTCAACGGTACTTATTACTCACTGTTGACATCTTTTGCCCAAAATGCAACGATTAGTCCTAATCGGGCGGGGGTTATCAAAGAATACAAAGGATTACATGGCACGTATCATAACATTACAAATAATTATATTTGAAATATAATATAATAAAAATAATTTAAATCTCTTTAAGAAATTATTAACTATAAGAATAAATTATGTTACATTAAATGTAATATGCAAACAATAACATAACATATATTAATTATGCAAAAGCAGAGTCAATTATAATGTAATTATTATTAAACTATATTCAACACTTAAAAATTAAGCACAAAATAAGTAAAACGGATTATTTTAATAATTAATTAATTAAAGTTTACAATATTAGTTAATTTAAACCTTTAATCTATTTATAGTCTGATGGGTACAATTGTTTATTAAATCTCACCAATAGATAAATTAAGTGTAAATAATATTATATTATAATTAATTGATAAAATAAAATTAGTATATTTTATCATGTTTAAAACAAATATTTTGTAACAGTGTTGGTAACCAATCATTCATGATATAGTTATTATTAAATTTATTTTTTTTCAAATTTAATTTTAAACACAAGTTTAATATAGTTGGTCATATTAACAATCAGTCGATTATGATAAAAAATTGAGTTATTAAAATAAAATAATATAATAAGCATAAAATATTAAATCTTAGTAACATGCGGTAAAATAATTAAAGCTCGAACCTTTGTCAAATAAATAATTTAAAATAATTTAATTAATAATATCCTTGGATTATGATAATATAAATTATTTAAAATAATATAATAAAAAGGCTTAAACAACTGCCTGATAAATATTTTGAAATAGTAAAAAGGTTAATAAATTATTAAAGTTGTACTTAAGTTTTTATTAATAAAATAGGTAATTGTTACTCGCTAATTCTGTGTTCAAAAGTAATATTAATTAAAAGTGTAAATAATAGCTTTAATCCCTAAGACGGTTAAATAATTAATGCGTCAGGAAAAACATACTAGTATTAGTAATTAAATATATGTTAATAAGTTAATAATTATATTATTGTTAATTAAGGGTAAATTGTGATTTAAATAATTAATTTAAAAAGTAAATATGACTTAATTAATTTTCTGATATGAATAATTAATTATCTCATCAAATATTTTATAATTATGTAAATTTAAATTTTGAGTTTATTTTACACTTGCTTTATTTTATTAAGTCATGATATAAAATTATGATGTAATTAAATTATTTTATTATATAAAATTATATTTATTATCTCGTTCAGATTAAAACCGTGTGTAGGAGTTGCCTGTGCATTTCCAGCTCCGTAGTGAGAACCTTCTCCGACCCAATGATCTCATCTGCATCCAGGCATGGGAAACGCATCCCATTTGTTAACTGAAGCATAGCTCTGCGCCAACTGCACATAATTTCCGGCAGAAACAGGCTTCTGTGCCACGATTTCTCCTGCAACTACTTCAAAAGTTCAGCATTCTTGTGAATCCTACAAGCATCAAGAATAATACCAAGAGCACCTGCATTTTGCTTTGTCAGAACTTTACATGACCTGACTAAATTATGTGCTTCCCGCAATCTTCCAGCTCGGCAGAGAAGATCGACAACGCAAGCGACGTGCCCCTGATTGGGGGAAATCCCAAACTCAGATGTCATACTATTGAACACACTCAAGCCTTCAGAAACCAGTCCAGAGTGACTGCAAGCCGAAAGGATAGATAGGAATATGGTCTGATTCCGGTTGGCCGGAACTTCTTGTAAAACATGAGTGCAATTTCCGTATGCAGAAATGATTGCACTCCATGTCACCAAATCCGGACTAGAAAGTTGATTGAAACACATTTCAGCAGACACCATCTCGTCACATTTCGAGTACATGTCAATCAATGCAGTCACAACCATATCCAACAATTTGACACCATTTCTAAGGATGAAAATATGAACCCACTTTCCTTGATGAAGCAGTCCTAGAGAAGCACAAGCTTGAAGAAGGGAAACCACAGTAATGTGGCTTCTCACCTTACAATGTCATGTCTTTTTGAGAAGCATGAATGCTTCCACCACATGACCGCTCTGGGTATAACCAGCAATGAGGGAATTCCATGAAATAAATCTTTACATTCCATTGCATTGAAAAGAAGCTTACATTGCGTAACGTGTCCACACTTTGCATACATAGTTGGAAGTGAGTTTTGAGCTGCCGTGTCTAGCTCCAACCTTCCAATCACATAGCCATGGATAGATGCACCTAAAGTAAAAGACACTAACTGTGCACAAGCTGCCAGTGCAGAAGCTATAGTTGAAGAGGAAGAAACAACCTTCGAACTCAGCATTTGGCAAAAACAACCAGTGCTTGATCAGCACGGTGATTCTGGACGAGGCCTGCGATAATTAATGGTAGTCCACGAAATCACATCCCTCTCCTTTAGCCGCATAAACACACCCAAGCCTGCATCGTTCCTTGACATTTCAAGTACATTCCCACAAGAGCAGTTTGTATGTGTGCATCTGATTCATAACCAAAGATAATGATCTGAGCATGAATGCATCTACCCACATCAACATCTCTTTCCTCAACGACTGTAGAAGCCAGGGAAGCAAAGGTCTGATGATGAGGCTCAGTTCCTTCCACCTTCATCCTGTTAAACAGCCTCACTCGCTCGTCCAACCATCCGTTCCGGCAATAAGCCGATAACAACGAAATTCCACGAAACAACATCCAACTCAACCATCCCATCAAACAGCTTCCTTGCAAGCTCCACCTCCCCACACCGGCCATAAACATTCAATACACAAAAACGAACCTCCAGATAATACTCAAACCCAGACTTGACCACACAAGCATGCACACACTGCAAACCAACCACCTCCACAGCCCCGCTGAACAAGCTCAAAACAGTGACCGAATTAGCTTCAAATCCATGCTTCCTCATCATATTATACAGATGAAAAGGACTACCTATAACCCCGTTGTGCGAATAGCAGTTGATGATGGCCGTCCATGGCACGACGCTCCTCTCCGGCATTTCGTCGAACAACCTACGCGTATGGTCGTAAGCCCCACATTTGCCATACATGTGAATGTGGGAGGAGGCGATATGTACGTCGAAAGAGTGCCCATGCACGACGACGTGCTCGTGGAGCAAGACGGCGCGGCGGAGCAGGCCTTGAGGAGAGCGGGGATGAGGCGGGCATCGCCGAGCATCCATGGGGGTAGAGGAGGCAAGAAGTGTGCTGTTCGAGGTCGCCGGCGCCGGAAAAGGGCTTCTTCTCCGGCGACGCGGACCGCCGGTTGTCGGAGAGGAGCGCCGGCGGTGATGGTTTGATAGAGGAGGGAGGAGTTGGGTCGGGTTGGGAAGACATTTGGTTATTCTAAGATCGGTTTGGGTTTGAAAAATTGGCTCGAGTTAAGGAACCAAATTGGTTTGGATTGGTTGGTTTTATCTGCAGGGTTTAATCATTAATGAACCATTTGATCATATCAAAATAAAATTAAGATGAAGGAAAAATATATATATTTTTTTCCAAAGTGGGTAGCTTCACAATTTAACTCCTTCAAATTTGGTAAAACAGTGATATGACTTAACTGCAGTAAATTAAAAGTGAAAGGTCTTAGAATACCACAATGACAATTTTCTGTTTTAGCTAATCGATACTGACTTTATGAGAAAATATTTACACGGAAGATGAGTTTATTTTCTGTTTAATCATCAGTAAAAACAGTTAACGATCGAAGTTAGAAAATTTGGTATATGAAACACTTAAAGAAAATCAGTAAATTGAATTAGTACCCACTAACCTTACTGCACCTTAGAAACAACTTTGATGCTTGAAAAAAACTTTCAAATTTTTATGGACGAGCGTCTGCAATTATTTTAGAATTTGAAGTGGAGCGTTAACTTTCATTTCTTTAAGGTGTGCTCCCCTCTTCATGTGACCATTTCAATTTTCTGGGTATCATACCATGTGTGCCTATTGAAGAAGACAGACCAGCTTGTCACCAATAATTTCACCTTTAATGGAGCGTTCATTTCTTTAAGGTGTGCTCCCCTTCATGTGACCATTTCAATTTTCTGGGTATCATACCATGCGTGCCTATTGAAGAAGACAGACCTTGTCACCAATAATTTCACCTTTGTGTACCTTTCTGTAGCCACCCAGTGATGCAACAATGCCAATTGTTTGGTTAGTCAAGTGATTTTTTATCCCTTGAAGGTCACCAATTTTTTTCACCTTCGTGTACCTTTTCTGTTGCCACCAAGCGATGCAACAATGCCAATTGTTTGGTTAGTCAGGTGATTTCTTATCCCTTGAAGAAGGCAGACCAGCTTGTCACCAATATTTTTTTAACCTTTGTGTACCTTTGAGCAAAGGCGTGATGTATCATAGTTTCCAGATTGCCAAGTAAATTTACAGAACCAGTTCAAATAGTGCCCTAAAGGTAGGGGTAGACTTTCCTGCTCAGATATACAAATTGCAGAATTGAATGAAGAGGTTGATTCTCTGTTTCCGAAACTTCATTTCAATTTGAAACTTACACAAAACATGGCAAGAAACCATTCAGAAAAATCCATGGACCTATGACGAACTATAAATAAATATATAAACAATCGATGGCTGATTATATAGTTGGTGCTGCTTGTATAATGACTCTGCAGCTTGAAGCCTCTGCCACACTGTTACTATTGCTTGAGAATGCTGTGCAGCTTCTATTTTGGACTGTCAATTGCTCTTCATTGGTAGAACTATACTCCTGCACCAAATGTTAAATTTCGTCAATAGCAAATAAGGACTTGTGTTTGCTATCTCAGCTTGACTTGAAACTTAATATTTTGTATAGAATTTGAGAATTTTATTGACAAAATATATCGAGTAAATCTTTAAAATAATTTCAAATATGTGAGCAAAGTTTTAAATTTTAATTATATGATACATGCAATTATACCAAACTTAAATACCTTAGTACTGAAAAAATTCAAAAATGAAAAAAATCATTTCGAACTTTAATATAAAGAAGACAGTATGAGTCATGCAAAACTCGACTTGAATAATAAATATTGACATTATATTATACAGAAATAAAATATTTTACCTCTTTCACCTTCTCTTGCACTCGTTCTCTCAATGTTTTGACAGGGCCAACCTGCACACAACATCATTCAACAAATCAGCAGATGCAATTTCAAAAACATTTTTTTCGCTATCAATTTTCGTCTTACAAGGACTAAGAAAACCCATCAATTTATCCAATCTTAATAACAAATTGAAAACAGAGCGAACGATTATCAAGCACTACGCACCGCCGTGGAAGCTCTGAGTTTCTTCCACTCAAGAACCCGATCCACCTCCACCCTCACCTTCCCTACCTCCTCCTCCCTCCCCTCCATCTCCTTCAACCTCACCTCCAGAGCCAGGCCGCGCTCCCTCAACAGCCGCTCTGTCCTCTCCCTCTCCGACCGCAGCCGCTCCAGCCTCCGCCGTACCGACTCCAGCTCCTCCGCCAGCGACGCCCCGACCGGCTCGATCGCGACCTCCGCCGCCGCCACTTCCAGAAACGGGCAGTTCTCCTTGTTGGAGAAGGCCCTGCCGCCCTGCTGCTTCTCCCCGCGCTTCCTCGCCGTGGCGTGGCTCGCCGGGACGTTTCTCGGCTGCAGCGGCCTCCTGATGGGCTTCCACGCCGTTTTGAGATTCCCGGCCGCCGGGGGTCGGATGGTTTCCATGTCTGCAGAGGAATCGATCGGAGTCGGACAAGAAAGATTGGAGCTTGAATTGTTGAGAGAGTTGAGGAAGAAGTCGATGGTTATGTAGCTATGTTGGATGGTTTGAATTTGAAAAGGAGGAGCGGCAACGGCTACTATTTTAAGGTGCGGTTAAACCTGGCGTTAATCTTAATAAAAAAAATACCAACACTAATCACTTTTTTTAAAAATAATAATAATTCAACCACTGATTGTGAATTGTTAACGAGTAGGGTTAATCACTTGTAAAATCTAAGAATAATTTTTTTATCGTACTATCCCAATAATTTCCGACACACTTTTTAAATCTGGTATGATCGAAATTCTTGTAATTGTACAATTCTAATTTTTCGTACTCAATTTCTTAATTTAAAATTTTCTAAAATAAAAAATTAAAAAAACTTTAATCCATATTTAGTTAAATATTAATGATAAAAAAATATTTTTAATATTTAATAAAATATATTATTATAATTTTAAAATCCAATTAAACCCAATTTGATCGGTTGAACTAAATATACATATACTATAATTTAATATAAGTAATTCTTGTTCTTCTCAAACATTAAATATTCGCAGAGTTGTTTTTTTTATGTTAAACATATATAGATTTACCATTTACTAGACAATGTGCATATTATAAAATATTGACTCAATATTAAAGTTTGTTAGCTTGTTACATAATAATGCAGAGATAAATTAAAAGTCAGTTTTAATTTATAAGTTATAACTATGCTCATTTTAAATTAGTGAAATGGAAGTCATAGCCTAAAAGTGATTAAAAAGCTCTCAAAAGAATTGGTATCAGATAGAAAAACTTACATCCTTGAAGTTGTAATACAAAATATACATCTGCTCATATGATAATCCTCTTTCTAAATTTATAGAAAAACTTATATATACACTTCAAGTTGTAATAATGAAAGATACACATCTGCTCAAATGAAAATCTACGTTCTAAATTTACAAGTTTTACTTGATGGGAACTACTTGTGACCATCGATATGTAAAAGAGAGATTGGAGTTCCAATATACCAAAACATATTTAAAGCAGAGAAAGAAACTAGTAAACCTGCAATCTATTCTGCAAATTGTAAGCACAAGAATGACATAAAAGTAGAGAAACAATGAAGCCAACAAACCAAGAATATATTCACAAAACAACACAATATAACTCTGAAAAGTATTGACGACCTTCAATGCTATCATTGATCTTCGTCTCCTCTAAAATAGGCCTGGAAACAGGATTTAGCGCCTCATCTGGCCACACTAATTTTTCCACCATTCTTCATCTCCCTCAATTGTTCTTAGAGTTTCACTCTCCTCGACCAAGCCAAGAGGCAACCTCTTTAAGGGAGGGCATCTACACATTTAATGATGATAGTGACAGAAAAATTACATCATTTTTGCAAATTTGTTTTAGATTTGTTAATCCAAATAAACACAGCCATTTCAACCTAGGAAATGCATCAAGCCCTTCTTCACCATGGCTATGAGAACCAAACAGTTATTCAATCACGTCATTATCCCTTATATGAATGCGACCTAAATTTGGGAGATACTTCACCCAGTCATTCCCTTTGAGGAGCCTACACCCATCAATCACTAGCATTCTAAGCTGCCCAAGATACCTTCCAAGTGAACCTCTTATTTGTATAATTTCTAATTTGTACTAATGTGCAAGCCTTAGCACTTCCATGGTTGGTAAGATTTCACATTTCCCGTGCATTTCCATATGTCCACCAATGATAACATCCTTTAGTGAATTGCAGGATCGAACATGGAGGATGCTCAATCTAATCCCGAAACTCAGGCAGCAAATGCAGAGTTTTCAAATCTTAGCAAAGATAAATCCGTAAATTTGTAAATCAAGTATTTAAGAGATGAAGAATCCTGAATGTGGATTGAGAGATTCGACAAACATGCTTAACCCTTTCAATTCAAGAATGTCCACTACATTATACTCTGGGGTCATGAATAGAGAATGCATCAGTCAGGACATCAAGTACCTGCAACTTGGAAAGCCTTCTTTCAGATGATCCCAAGGGGGAATGGGAGCACGTCAGGGATGTTACCCAAATCTCCTATTTGCTGTGGCACTGTTTTTAGATATGTTCCAAAGATATTAAGGTATTGCAACTTGACTAATTAGCCAATTGAACTGGGTAGCATCTTCAGACCTATATTAGATATATCAAGAACTCGAAGAAGTGAAGTGAATCCAAAAAAAAATCAGAAATATTTAGCCCCCTATTGAATTGTAGCATTAGCGTGAGCAGCTTCATGCACACCGAGATGCCAGACAATGAAGTGATCTTGTGATCTTAGCAACGTTGTCTTCCCAACAACCCCCATGCCATAGATCCCACTTATTCCTGCTTCTTCTCCTCTTAGCAAACCGCACACATTCTTAAATATCTCAGCATGTCCTACAGAAGTTGAATGTGGCAAAACAAGTATAATATACATGGGGGATTCGGGGCACAATACCTGGCATGCTGGTTGCTCTTGCCGGGTGAAATCCATGGCTTTGTCCAGAAATGTCCAAGTTTCTGCTTGTTGACCCATGGGTATGTAATCTTGAAATGCAGGACTTTGGCCAGAAACGTCCAAGTTTCTGCTTGTTTCTTACAGCATCTCCTCACTTCTCAAGCTGTGGATTGGATGTAATTTTATGCCAGCTTTCACCAAAAACTTGCCCTCGCTTTCAGAAGCCACCCATTTGGCCATATAGCAAACTACATCATCCTCTGGAAGTGTTCTTTTTTCACCTACTCCAACAAACATGAAACTGTCAGTATTCCAATCACAACAATGGCCTTGTTAACAGCTTGCGAAGTGTAGTCAGTGCATGCTTCTACTCTTGTCATAGCTCGCCCTATGACAGTTAGAGCAAGTGGCAGCCCAAGACACTCTTCTGCAACTTTTTGAGCAAGAATTTGTATTTCTGTGCAAGAATCTTGGACGCCTGTACCGACATTCTCCCGAAATAAAGCCCAGCCATCTTCCCACTTCAAGCAAATTACCTTGATCTTTTTTGTTGCATGCATTAGACCGCAGACATGTTCAGAACTTCCTGTGGAAAAAATCTTGGATTTGTTCCATTGATTGGGGACAGGAACTCGAATCTCCTCAAGATCCAACCTGTCCCATAAATCATCAAAGAAAAGTACAAATCTCCTCTTGTGCAGAAAATTGAGAATGGCAGCCTGATCCATCGACCTGTCTTCCCAATGAGGCAATCCTAACGTTTCACGTATTGTCTTCTGAATCTGATCCACATTCACTTCCTTAGACACGACCACCCACATGACAATATCAAAATAAATGGTTTACTCAAGTTCATTGTTAATTCTTCTCAGCACTGTTGTCTTCCCCCATGACATAGATGCCACTTATTAATGCCTCTTCTCCTCTTAGCAAACCGCACACATTCTTAAATATCTCATCATGTCCAAGAGATGTAGAGTGTGGCAAAACAAGTAATAATATATATGGGGGATTTCTCTTGCAAGGTGAAATCCATGACTTTGGGCAGAAATGCCCGTGTTTCTGCTTGTTGACCCATGGGTATGCGCGAGCTCATAAAGTTGGGAAGAAGACCTGTCTCTTCCCTGGGTAGGTTGTTGACAAAATCCTTAGATTAAAAGCGGCCATGACAATCTGATGCAAAAACGATTGGATTCTGATGAGTGATGGAAAGTCTGAGTCACCATTCTGTGGCCGGAAAAGAAAAACGTCCCTTGCAGGTGAAGTAAAGGTTGGAGTTGACTTATCTTCGTTCTATGCGGCAAAATGTCAAACACCAGCCGTTCAGCTTCAAAACACTTGGCACAAAGAGTTACGCTTCAAAACTCTTGGCACAAATAAATCATCACGTTTCAATTGGAATGACTCTGAATTTCGAACACAAAAGTGATAATGTTGATGACAAGGATAAATCATGTTTATGGGGATCATAAAAATGGAAAAAATAAAAGATAATTTTTTCCTAGAGCAGGGCAAGTGGCCATGAGCACGGAGCATGAAATCATAAACCACACACGGTCTGTGCCGAATAATTTTTAATTTTATATATAAATATTTATTTAATAACAAGACAAAATTATAATAATAATTTAATATTTTAAATTTATATTATAATTGATTTTTAAAATATATTATATTTAAATAAAAAGATAAATTATAATTATTTAATTTTTTTATTATAATTTTTATAAAATAATTATACAGACTTTTGTAATAAAAAGTTAAAAATTAAAATTAAACGGATTCAAACTTGCACCACGAAAAATATTATTATTATTATTTTTTAAAGAATTTAAGATTAGTAAAATTTAAACTCACTGCATAGAAGAAGTATTTTTATTATATTTAAAATTTTTTTATTATATTTTTTAATATTTTAATTAGTTAATTCTCTTGTTTTAATGCCAATTCACTTTTTATTAAAAATGAAAATAAATGTGTGTATACTTACCGAAGCGCGGCCATTGCTGTCGGTGTAAAATATTTACAGGCACTTCTTATTTTGGTGACCCTTCCTAATTCTTTACTTCCGAAATATTAGCAAAGCAAAACTGTTTCTAAAAAATATCCATGAAAATGAAAATGATGCAATAAATACTTCATAAAAATCAAGATAATAAATTATTTATTAAGTGTTACATTTGGGATTATAATAAGCAGTTATAATTGTACATATACATTATTAGCAGTAGTTAGCAATTGCATATAGAACCATTTTTATGCCGTGTTAGTCACCTTTCTTACCCTCTAATCTTCAAACATTTTTTTTAATCAAAATTTTCTATCTGGGTTCCAAGGGGAACTTCTAACTTACCTTTGCCCTTGAATTTCTCTCCGGTCAAACTTTAGCTGCCAATATTATTTTAATAAATAAGTTTTATAAACAAAAATTACACGGAACGTTTAATGAATCCCACCATTTAAATTTTACATAAATAAATGCATAATAAATGATAAAAATAATTATAAATTAATTTCAAAATATCTTTAAATTAATATATTTTTAAAAATCTAATGACAAGTCAACTGCACTCAATTTCTATATATCTAATAAAATAATTAAAATAATCAAAATTAATTGTTCACTTTAATTTTATTTTTTCAGTAAATAATACATTTCATACAAACACCTCAATCAACAACGATACAACATTTATTGATTAAAATCAAATTTGCTAAATCACATAACATTGAAACATGCATGGTGATCAAGTATGGGCACGTATCCGGCGACTTAGGACGACGACGGCGCGTCGGGAGAGCGGCGGCGGGCCTTGATCGCCGGAAAAACTCTGGAGCTCCGGTCGAAGATGTGGGCTCTACGGTTGTAGTCCGACGCCTCCCTCCCTCCATGGCCCTCCCCTCCCATGGCCTCCTCCTCCAACCACTCCAACGCCTCGGCCAGCCGGCTCTCCTCCTCCTCCGACTCTGGCAGCTCCCCCTCCAGCTCCCACCACTCCTCCCCATCCCACTTGCTCACTCGCCCCTTCTCCGCCTCCATAGCCGGCCTCGCACCCGCCCCCATGCGCAACCCCCTGATCCTCCTGCGTGCCACCAATATCATAAACTGCGGCTTTCCATGGCAGCGCCTTGGTATTGTGGCATCACGGTGTGGTAGAAGAGAAGACACCCTCAAGCTAAAAGCAGGTAATATGGTTATGGGTTGATCGAGAGAAGATATGGGAGCTGCCATGTTTGGAAGCATATAAGCTTTTTGCTACTATCTGTTATGTATATATATTGTATATGTATGCCCGGAGATGAGTATGCGAATGTGAAGACTGATATATATATAGGAGAGACGAGGGCAAAGGGACAAAGGTGGTGACACATGGAGAGGTTGAAGACATGATGAGTGGCACACAGTTCAAGCTTTGTGTGACAGATCGCAAGAACAAGTCTTCAATACTATTTAGATTTGTTTTTCAGATTTAGATATTGAGTTTCTTTAGATTGAAAATATAATTGGAGTATAAGATTATTTTTTCTTCTGAACAAGATAATTATTAATTTTTTAATGTGCCACACATCTATTCAATTAATAATTAGTGTTAATATAGATAGTTATATTACTCATTAACACAAGAGAACATCAAATTTTTGCTTTAAAAAAAGTAATATGTATGAAGCAGGGTTGCAGACATTACTTTGCGAAAATAGGGCATTTACAAAAAAAAAAAAGATATTGAAGACAAGACAGATTAGAAGAGCGTGCACACTTCAGAAATTTCGTCTGGAATTAAGTGGAGCTTCATAATTTGGGTTTTGTCTGTCATGCACTTTTCCTAAGAGAACAGGGTGAGGATGCAAGTGGCCAAGTTTTGACAAAGTAGTCACTTTTTAGGTTATTATTATTGGAAAATGAGTGTCCCTCAATGATCTTCTTCTTTGCATGTAGCAAGTTAAATTAGAAACGGTGTTCGCGACGTATACGAAATAAAATTTTATTTTATATATTAATTTTTGTTGAATAATAAGATATAATATAATAATTTAATTCAGTATTGTAGACATAAATTGTGATTAACTTTAATGATATATTATATTTGAATGAAAAAATAAATTATAATTATTTAATTTTTTATTATATATTTTTAAAACAATTATAGAAATTTTTATTAGTATGAAGTTAGAGGTTGAGGTTAGTCGAGTTAGACCCGTTACCTTCTACCGTTAAAGTTTTTTATGTTTTAAAGAAATTGAAGTTATTAAGATTTAAACATGTAATCATCTGCAGAAGGTATTTTTATTATATTTTTTAGATTTTAATTTTATTTGTTTGAGTGATTCTCCTAATTCTAATCTCATACGAATATTAAGTTCATTTTTTTATTAATAAGAGTGGATATATAAAGAGAGAGATTGGTTAGTGTGGGGGTAACTGCAAGAAAATTTCTTGTGTCGCCCCAAATTTGGGCAATTCGATTACATGTATACCCTAGACTGATATGCAAGGAAAAATAAAAAACTTTCCCACCCTTGCCAACAACCAAATCCGGCCGCCTTTGACCGCCTCCGCCAAGAGGTAATCAATTTCGCTTGATGTTGCGTGATGAGATTTGGGCACGAGGGGCTGAACCGTCTGAAGTGAATCTAGCTAGGGGACAACCACAGGGGATTGGATTTTATCGGCATGCCTGGAATTTGTCATGGTATTTGACCATTACTCGGTAGGACATGACTGCCCCCTATGATGACCTGACCCAAAATGTAAATTAATTAATAGGCTTAAGTCATTTTTTTCAAAAATAATTAACCAAAACTAAAGATTTATAGTATATTCCCATTAATAAACTTAATTTTACCCTAATAGTTAATGGATGTAGGACTAACTTTTAAGGGTCATACAATCTACCCACTTAAGAAATTTTTACCTCGAAATTCTTACATTTGACCTGTAGCTAATAACCTAAGCCACGTTCAATTCGGCCCACCATCTAATATAGAATTAGGTTGACTGTGATATGATTTGTAATAACCAGACCAAAAGTGTAAATTAATGAATTTGAATCATTTTTTCAAAGTGGAAAACTAAAAAAATTAAAGATCTATAATTTATTCTTTTAATAAACTGGATCTTACCCAAACAAATATTGGATATCAGATTAACTTTTAGGGGGTCTTACCCCAACCAAATACGGTCGAGGTTGGCCTGACTTTCCACGACTGAATCTCACTACTACTGACGAGGAGGGTAGATGGTGTTATTTTTTTAATAATAGATCTAGGTCGTTCATGTAATCGTACTAGCCAAATTGGGGCCAAATGTAGGAAATTTTCCTACAATTGCCCCCAAAGCTAGCCAATCTTCTATATATATATATATATATATATATATATAAGAACCGTTACTCTGCGCCACAGATTAATCTGGGCCATTTGATTACAAGGACGACCCATATCTATTGGTTTTAAAAAAGAAAAAAACACGTTGTCGGTGGATTTGCCGCCACGGCCAGATCTGGCCGCCGGAGCCGGGCCGGGGAGGGAAGGAGGCTAGAGGGGAGAGGGCAAGAGGGGCAGCCGAAGTGGCAGGGTGTGTGTGGGGGGGGGGCCGGGGTGGGGGCGAGGTGCGGGCGGAGGAAGGGGGCGAAGGGGGAGGGGGCGAGGGGGTGAGTGGGGGGCGGGGGCAGGCGAAGGGGTTGGGCGGAGGGGGTGGGCAGGTGGAGGGGGCGAGGCGGGGGGGGGAGGAGGGCGAAGCTGGACACGGCCCCGGCCACAATCCGAAGCGAGGTGGCCCGATCCGGCCACAGCGGGCCCCCTCGCGCCCCCCACCCCCTCCTGCCCCCTTCCCTCCCCGCCCTGGCTCCACCACCCCGCCGTCCCTCCCCAGCCCCGGCTCGCCGCCCCTGCTCTCCTCCCCTGCCCCCGCCCCGTCGCGGAGAAGCGAGGGTCGAGGTGGTGTCGCGGTGGGGCGGGACGGCGGCATCCTCGACGAGGTGGGGCAGCGGCTTTGGGGTTTTTTAACATTTGATTTGAGCCATCCTTGTAATCGGACGGTCCAGATCAAATTTTAACTTTTTTCAAAAAAATGAATTATATCTGGGTCATCCTTGTAATCGGACGGTCTAGAACAGAGCTTAGGGCAGGAAATTTTTTCTGCCCTTGCTGAGAAAAACATTACCTTATATATATATGGTTAAAATAAAATTATGAATGTTGCTAATCCATAAACACTAGACATTTGCATGAACCGAAAATGAGTGACTCGGGGATCATGTCTTGGTGCTCTTACTAAAGAAGAGAAAAAAGAAAAAAAAGGTGCAACAGGGGAAAAGTTAATTATTAAACATAAAAATGTTATATAATTAATTATAATTACCTGATTTGTGAAAATGTCAAATAAGAACCAACAATGATGGACTATTGGATAGCTATAAGAGAGACATCTTAAATGGTAAGGAATAGGAAACTTCCTTACCATTTAATTAAATTCAAAATGATTTAGAATTTGAGTCAAACACGATTTATCTTTATTATTTTATTATTTAATTTGAATAAAATTCAAAGGCAAATGAGTTTTGACTCTTTCGAGTCATATCAAATGAGTCATAAGTAGAATTCGGTTTAATATGGTGGATCAACCAAATTCGATATCTCACCTAAATCTATCCATAGAATTTAACCACTTCTTAACACTTTTCTGCACTTGCAAGGCTGTTAAATACTCAAATTCAAACTCGAAAAGGATTTTTCTGATTCTCGAAGAATGAGGGGCAAAGGGATTGATCAGAAAGATCTCTTGTTCTTATTATAAGATCGTAATCTGATCCGCCTATTTTGATAAAAGAAGAATTCTTTGATCATAATCTAAAACAAAATAGCAAATAGCCCTCCTCTAGTACTTGGGTTTGTCACATTGAGTTTTACTAAACGTTGGCACCACTTATCTTATCGGGCTAAGCTTGCCAAAATAAATTTTAATAAACATCTAAGGTGAGTGGGCCCACGAAAGCCCTAATACATGAAAAGATTTGGGCCCAGCCCATATTTATTTTGGATGCCTGAGTATTCTCAACACGAAAGTTTTGATATCGGCGTCGAAGTCCGACAACCGACCAGGCGGCGGCGATCGGCCATGGGCGGCGGCCGGAAGAACATCAAGAGGCGGATAGCGGCGGCGGGCGTCAGGGACGACGGGGTGGTGGACCTGCCGCCGGGCCAGACCATCATGCAAGTCCTCTCCCTCCGTGGCTCCAACCTTATCGAGGTCCCTTACCTTCAAATTTTGACTAGTTTCTGGAACTGGGTTTGGGAGTGTTTGTGCTCGATTCGTGTAAAGTAGCTTTCTTTTGGAAAAAAAGGCTGTAATCTTTTGCATGTTTTGAGTTGCCGGAAGAGAGATTAGTTTATAGCTGTTCCTTGTTTGATTAAGTTAAATTTGGATCAATTTGATAGAATTTAGGTTCGAAATTCTAATGCAACGATCTTGGGCTTGTGTCAGGAGGATTTTATGCGCAAAAAG
The DNA here is from genome assembly GCA_033002965.1 of Piper betle. NCBI lineage: Eukaryota > Viridiplantae > Streptophyta > Magnoliopsida > Piperales > Piperaceae > Piper > Piper betle. The sequence goes on along the minus strand of JAURVB010013629.1, from coordinate 102,509 downwards.
GTTCATTTTTACATGTTTTTTAGGTGCTGTTTTGTGGAAATTAATTGGATATGATTGAGCTGTAGAAGTTCGATTCAATGTCTAATGTAATGACCTTGGGCTGGTGTCTGCTCCATTCGACTTGATTTTTTTTTAATAGAAAATTAAATTTTGCACATTTATGTTAGCTAATAATAATAATATATGTATGAGTAGGACTTTTTGACATTTGTAAATAAGCATGCGAGGTGTTAAGGTATGGCTATTTTATTTTATGGGTACTGTTACGAAAAATTGAGATGTCTTTGACTCTTAAAACAAAACTTTTATATAAATTGTACTAAAGGGAGGATAGATATATGCAATTATGCTGGCGCGTGCTCGACTCTAATTCAAATAAGCTTGAATACAGATAAGCAGAACTCGGCTCCACTTTCAGTTGCTCTTGAGGACTTTGGTATAATTTGAGACTTTTTTTTATTGCTGATGGAGGATTTATCATCTTTCCTTGGTGTTTAGGTGATGGATGCAAAAGGAGTCAATTCCCTTGCCTTGTTTCCTGCTAAGTTTCAGAAGAGCCTTTGGATAAAGAATGGTAACTCTTTTTTGTACTTTTTAAAATAAGTCCTTGATTTGAGGCTTTGTATGTCTATCCCATGATGCATTTATGAGGCATTTTTTTGAGCGTTCATGATGGATTTCCAATGCAGGTAGTTTTGTGGTAGTGGATGCAAGTGGGATGGAGAAAGCCCTGGAATCAGGTAGCAAGGTAGCCTGTATTGTTACACAAGTTCTTTTCCATGATCAATTGCGTTTGCTTCAGAAATCTCCCGAATGGTGTGTTCTCGTTTTTTCCAAAGCATTTTCTCACTACTTCTGGATATTGATATTTTGTTGGAATGTCAATTCAATGTTTGAAAGAATTCACATTTTTATATTTTTCCATTAAAACGTACGCTAGGGCAGCTCTTTTTTGGAGAGTTGAATACCTGACCAGAAAAGTTTTTATTATACATTTGGTTTAGTAATTTGGTAGACAGGATTGATATAATGCACTAAACATAGCCTTGAGAAAATCCACTGGATGCTAGCTTCTAATTTGACATGTTCTAAATGTTACTATTCTTGTGTGTTTGATGGCTTAGCTTAAAACCAAAGCATTCTTTTAATACATGACATTGATGAACTTCCTTGTGGAATCTTTTAGCTAGATACTCTTATAAAATTTTGTATGAAAACTAAATAATTTTGTACTCCATGAATCTAACTTATCATATATCACTCCCCATAATTTAAGTGGATCTCTTACTTTTCAACATGAAGTAATTCCTCAAGTGTACGTTTGGCTTTGCAGGCCGGATATTTTCAAACAAAAAGTGTCAGATGAGGTGAACGTTGAACCTTGTAGACCTGTCTCTCATTCAGAGGAATCATCACTTAGCGATGACGATGGACTTCCACCAATTGAAGCCAATACAAACAGAAGTAGACCCCCTGAATTTCATTCAGACCCTGAATCTGAATCCGAGTAACTGGCTATGAAGGAACTCGTTTGTTTGCCTGTGATTGAGTGGAATTTAGTTTTGGCCGGCTGAGGTTGACTGTACCCACAATTCTCCCTCCAAGTTCATTGGTGGCTATCCTACGTTGAGGGATTTTGGTAGTTCTGTGATTGAATAGATGTAATGACATATGGTAGCTCGAAGACTGCTTTTCCCTGTTTTGGTTCGTTGTACTTATAAATTTTAGAAATGGATGATAGTGGAGTTTGTCAACTCGAGAGAACTCCATATTTCTTATAATTAGACAGATGTTGAACCTTGCGGCCATGGTGTAATGGCGATCTGGTTGACAGGCTTGCATATACAATTATGCAAGCAATGATAAAACAAATAATGAATGGCAGTGTCTGTCGAAGCAGAGCAGAGTCGAGTTGATTATATATGGTATCAATCTTTCATATTTTGCGTCACTATAAATGATGAAATTTCATGGGTACAACAACGTTTTGCGGACGTACAAACAGATGATGATGTATCACAACAAAGCACACTTGGATTTACAAAGGAATGAAAGTGTATGAAAATTATGTTTTACAAAGAATTGACACTTCCTATTTGAACCTATACATGTAAAAAATCTCAAACTCGATGCTGTTTTCTTGATGACGAGTTCTACGCCATCAGCAGGCAAACAAATACTCAATCGGAACGCACACCTATCCGTGCTTCATTCGCTGGATAATCAGTTGGAAGCATTTTGGGAGGGATCAAGCATACCAAATCCATGGCCAGTCTTCTCAATACTGCAGGAGAACAACCGAGCAGATATATGAGAATTCAGAAATGTGCATATCTGAAGAGGGATTGATGATGATTAATCTTTTCTGGCACAAACTTGCTATTCTGTTGTCTTCGACAAAATGGGCATTTAAACAAAATAAGAATTCACCAGATGAAGCCGGTATTGTTAAGAGCTTTGAGCTTACTTTGGAGCGAAATTGTCAAGTCTTCCGATCTCTTCACCCGAATCCTCATCAATTATACGACCTGTAGCATCAACAGTATAGACCTTGTTCCTTTCAGCCGGAAAGCCAACTGCGACCAGCAACTCCAAGTCGTCCTCATGTAACTCTCGTCCATTAACCAAAATACCAGTATTCCCTCCAGCACAATCTTTTGCCATGGGATAACCGAACTCTTCTATGTATGGCTACAAGAAAAACCAAAGACTGTTATCTTGCACATCAATTTTTTCTTTTGTTGTTTTACGTATTGCAATGATGACTGAAATCCAGTGGAGACTAGGTACATCCAAAGAATTAACACAAAATAATTTTAAGAGAGGACACGACATTCTTGCTATAAATACAAATAATAGATAATTATGGTGGCTTATATTTGTTCAGTAAAGCACACACATTACATACCGGAATTATACCAAGACATGGCTTGCCCATAACACCCCAAAATCCTGCTCGATAATCATACCTGCAAATGGAGAGAAACAGTAAGTGTTATCACAAAGCCTAAAACCATGGAGGATTATACAAACAGCTTTCTAAAACACTCCACCTTTAGTGAAATTCATGTTTCATAATTTGTTCACCTGAGAAAAGAACTTTGGCATCCTTACTAAGCATGAGAAATGGATAGAAGTGAAACCTATGAGAGATCCTGTTCATCCATGATATTCATCCCCCACTCAATTGTTTAGGATTAAGTCGATGATGATGATGGCTCAAGCATTTGGGATCATACGTGAAATGTGATATTCATCGAGTGGAAATTACTTGACTTTAAAGTCAAACACAATGTCATCTCTTCGTGAAATTTGGCAAAGCTAACAATACAAACTTCCGACCTTAACACAAAACAACATTTATTTGAGAACTAACATTTATTTGAGAACAACATTTGGCCATACTTTTAACACATGAAATGGTAAACCATGGACGACTGTGAACAAACTGAGCATTAACGTTCTATAGTAGAGAACCAGATAACTTAAACCAAAAAGGCATTTGAAGAAAGATACACCTCACATGTGAAATTCATGAGTAGTAAAAGCTTCAATGGTAGATACAATCTGCTTCATTCATTTATAATATTGAAGAAAGTAACAAGTTACATTCTTCTTTTCTACTTAAAATTCTTTTTATATTCTCTTTTGTGCATGAAAATAACAAATAAAGGTAAAAACAATGATGAACTTCTTGCATTTCAGCTTACCAATAATTTCCAGGATGTACTGGACCGGCCTTTTCTTCTACTCTTTTTCTCGTATGCTCCAGCATCACTCTTCCATTCACATGAACCTTCTGTTTCATACTTTCTAATCCATGATTCATATTCTTCAAGCCTTTCTTCACATGCGCATCCAAAGGTGAATCTCTCATTGTCTTCAACTTTGTTGGACTTTCATCATCCAATTTTATTTCTAAGTGCCCACTTTCCAATTTTACATCAGCATGCCCCATGGGCTTTGGCTTATTTCTCATGGTCATCTCCCCTGCAAGATATTCTTCTGAATTCTGAGAGGTAACATGGAGTAGAGAATTAGGATCATTTGATGGACAGTTCATCACTTCACTAGGTGAAGAATATCCCATAAGACGGTGAAGCGGTGAACTACTCTGTGCTAGTTTTTTCAATTTCCTTACTTCACCACATTCACTCAACACTTTAGATGCAGGACTCATTCCTTTAGCCACTAATTCAGGACTTAACTTTTCTCTGTCTACAGGCTTGGTAGATGTACTTGGGGCATGGATACTGTCTGTCATGCCCTTGTCAAGATCAGAACGTTGTGCATTCATCATTGGATGTTCCCGCTCTGTTGAATAGCTTTTACCAAAGGAAAGTCCATACTCGTCAGAAATAGAAACTACATCTCCCTGAGATGTTCGTGGCCCATTGTTTACTTTAATATCAGTATCCAACTTACGAGGGTCATAGTTACAATGAGTACGACTATAAGGAGCAATATGGTTTTTACCTATGAGTGAAAAAGTAAGAACATTTGAACAGGCTCCACACTGCAGCTTGTGACTTCTCTTATTTGCCAAGAGAAAATCTGCAGGCAGCTGCAGCAGTTTCCAGCACATATAACAAGCAATAAAAGGAGCTGCACAAGCTATGGACCGGCAGTGCCTAACTGTCCGATCTTTTTGCTTTTTGTACAATCTTTCCATGTCAGGACCCAGAGGCCTAGTGTCTGGAAAAGCACTTACTATGTTGTGATTGTGAAAGGTAGAAGGGAAGCCATGGTCCACATGTCTATGTTTACTGGAAGTGGATGGGCTATAGGAGTGGTTGGACATTGAAGCAGGACAGGCATAGTGAAGGACTTTGCTATAGCACGCATCACATGGCAGCTGAGCTTGACATTGCCAGTCTTCTGAACAGACATGTGAACAGGAGCACTCAAGATGGTGCCTAATATTTGAAGCTCCTGGAAAGCGTAGCTGTGAGGACCTGGATTGGTGCCTTATCCTTGATGCATAGGCTCCATGAGGATGCAGGGGATAGTACAGTCCATGGTAGGGTGGTAGCGGTTCTTGATCTGAACTAACACCTGAAAATTCTGCCTCAAATTTCTGTCGTTGAATAGTTAATCTATTGAGCTCATCTTTCAAGTTTTGAACCTTTCTAATCAGTTCCATCTTGTCTGCATCAATCTCTTGGGACTGATCTGACGCATTGCCATTGTGGTGAATGTAGGTTAAATTTTCATGGTAGGGAGGGATCTTCTCCAAAATCTAGAAGCTCCAGCTTGGTCTACTTCCATTCGGCTCTGAACAGAGTCAACACCTCTTGCACTCATACCCATATAGTTTCCAGATTCATGAGTTTGAAATCCATGTGCAGACCTAGAAACAAACTGTTCATCTTGGTACCAGTCTGACCAATGTGAGAGTGCAGAGCCAAATTGTCTGTAAGAAGAATTTGATGCCATCTTCCTAACAAGGGGTTCATCAGTTGAGTTGACAATGATCTTGGATTTCCTAGTGCGTTGTGATAAATGTACATTCCTACTGCAAGGTGGACCACTATTATCATATTCATCTCCATTGGATGAAAGACTGCTGTAGTAAGCACGACTGCTAGTAGTAGTTGGAGACTTAGAAAGATTTTCAAGAGCTCCACTGAACTTTAGATCAATCCCTTCATCTGATATGAAAGATTCTGCATCATCCATTTTGTCTGCATACCGTCTCAGGGGAGAGTCAAGTGGTAGATTTTGGTTGTGGCCATTATCAGGCGAATAATTTTCTTCATTTGCTTGAGGGCTACGGTATGATATGCTGACACTCTTTCTACCGACTCCTGTCACTTCATGAGAGAATCTTGCGCTTCTGAAGCTTTCATCATAGTTGTTTCCTTGTTCTTCTCTGTGTTCACCTACTTGAGCAGGCTCTTCCTTCTCATGCACACCACTAAGAACATCTATACAACCCACGTCATCAATGACACTCTGATTAGAGGACCCAAATTCATCTCTCTTCACAGAATCTGGACTGGAAGTAATTTCAGAGGGACTGGGAGGTAGAAGTTCGTTGCTTGAAGCAATAGTGTCATGGTTTTCAAATTTGTAGTCCAACTCTTTTTCTGGGAGGAATCCTCTGGTTTTGCATTCATAGTGCGATTATGTTCCAAAACATTTGCAGTTGACAGGGAAGAAATCTCTTTTTCCCACTTAAGTCAATAGATTTGCAATCTGCGGAAATGCGCTTCATGCCATCCTTCTGAGATGATGATTCTGCAGTTTCATTGTTGTCACCTAAAAAGAACACAATGTTTTCGCTTCACCATATTTTTAATTGAGAAAATCTATGTAAAATGAATTTGAAGACTTTTTCACCTGAATTACTTGAAGTATCTGAGCTGCTGTCCTTTAGATGATTGATTGCTTCAATCTTTTGAGTCAACTCAACATCTGCACGATCAATGCCTAATGAGTTTTGTATCAGAGCAACAAAGGCCAGTATCCCCTTCACTAGGGGCGAGATAAAAACTTACCATTTTGAGCTGGTTCACTTTTATTATATGGTTCTTCACTTCTAGTGCTACCAACAGCAACTAAATGTTTGGCTGAATCAGGCACGAAATAAAGTGTATGATAAATCAGAGAAGAAGACCGTCAATGAAAGAAGCAATTTAAAGAAAATGGTTACCTCGCAGAATCAAGTCACATCCTCCACACTTGTAAACAGGAATATTAGCAAATTCTGGAAGGATCTGCTTGCATCTTGGACATTTAACAAATCGAACTTTTGGGGATCCACTGTCCATGTTTAAATGAACATCTAAAATAGCTTCACAAAACAAATACCTGGTGGTCAAAATTCAAGAAGTTGGGAAACTAATGCAAATGCATTAGGTAAAATATGATAAAACCACAGCAAAGCAAGGCATAAATGTCAGTAGCTTGATTAATTGTTTGGGTGTTTGATTCACAAATCTGAAACAGGTCAAGGTGGCTTCCAGATTTACATATTTTCTTGTGTGAACGAAAAAATTTCCACTGTGGAAAAATTTTATTAGACATTCAGTTTACTTAGTATGTAATAATTTTCTTATTGTATGACATGATATATAATGGAGGTTTACTGTTCTTCCTTCTCGTAGGTTTCAGTAACAGTTTCCATACCCTAATCTCCAATCACGAGTCCACAAAACCTAATTACATTTCGAGTTCAGCACATCAATATCAATGCCTCCTCCATACCAAAAATGATGATCTAATAAGTAACATAAAACCATGAAACTAGGCCCTTCATCACCAATCTTAAGCTTTTCCAGCTAAACTTTTCATCTCGTCTTTGTCACAACTCAACAACTAGCAGACAACAATAAGATCAACAAGAGTTAATTTAGCGAGCCCTGAGTCGAACTGTAGCCGGCAGATCATCTTTTAGCCAGTTAACATGACACCAACACTGCAATCACTTATAAGTAGAGTAGTTGCTATACTCTTCATCAACCACTCAAGATGTACCCAACTTCCATCACTCGCTAATTCACATTTCAATTAATCTCCCTCAAGAATAATAATAATAATAATAACAACAGAACAGCAAATAAAGAGCAAGCCATGATCTCTCCCAAACACAATCAATCCAACTATTCAAACCAACCACAAACTCCTCCCACAAAACAATCATAAACATGCAACCACTTCATTCCACAAACAACAACAAGTACAACAAAAACTCACCTCCACAAACAGGCAGATCGATTACCGAATGCAAATTCCCATCAATTCCAAATAATAATTATAACAGACCAACAAATAAAGAATAAAGATAAGCCATGATCCCCCCAAACGCAATCAATCCACTCCACAATCCAAACACAAATAACCCTAAACAAACAACCATTTCATCCAACAATTACACCCCAAATCAACAACCAGATCGCAAACAATCACAACCTAAATATCAAATCCAACATATAACAAACTCATCGACCGAAAATTTACCTCAAACCAACAACCAGTCACCGACCGAATCCCCCCGAGTTTCCAGATCCGAAACCCCCCTTCAAACACACACAACCCCAAGGAAACAACACCGCAACAACCTCGCACCTAGTTCTCCCAAAAAAAAAAAAATTCAAATTGCTTCGTCTCCACGCAAACGCGCCCCCAAATCTTCGCCACCGACGTCCCTATCACCCTTGGGAAAGTGGATGCCGGTCAGTCCCGAGTTCTCGCGTCTTCCCTCCTCCTTCCACGACACCACCAACCAACCATAGCTCGAAGAGGAATGTAGCACCAACCACCACAAGCCCTATAGCTATAGATTTCCAAGAAGAAGAAGGAGAAGGAAAGCGAGAGGTGGGGGAAGGTGAGGAGGGGAGCGTTGAATCATAATGCAAAAGGCTGACACCGCGGCCATTGACCCACCACCATTACTCTCCTCTTTCCCTCTCTCCCTCTTCGAATCGCTTTCTTCTCTCTCTCTCTAAACAGCTTAACATCTCTTCATCTCTCTAGACTGTAGAGAGAAAGCGTGGGAGAGGGGTTTTCGGAGGAAGACGATGACGTGGCGTCGGGAACACGTGGCGACACTGGGGAGTCAACGGGGTATGAATGGGTTTTGTGATTTGTTAATTGTTGATTAAGACATTGATTAGCTGGAAATGGTTAGGATTTGGTTTTCTTTTTCTTTTTCTTTTTTAATTAAGTAGCTGTCCTTTTTTTAAATCTTATATTTTTTAAGCAGGTTAATAAAATTAATAGACGATATTTTTTTTATATTATCAGATAACCATAGAGTCAAGGTTAATTATAAAAGAAAAAATTGAGAGTTTCAATAAAAAGATATAGTGCTTGGCTGTGCGAATATTTAATTTATATATTCCCAAATTATTACATTTTTTTATAAATTAATTTTTTATTGTTGTTTTGATTCTTATTTGTGAATAACTAATAAGGATTAAATCAGTGCACAGTGCGTTGAAATTTCAATTTTGTTGTCTTCTTTGATGTAGTTTGACTTTTGACAATAAAACCTGGATTTTCTATACCAGATAAACTTGACTCGGTGCCTCCGAGTTTGGTCTTTTCACAGACTGGTCCACCCATTTTTTATGAAAAATTTCAAAAATTAAATAAATATTATGAAAATCAGACTAAAAATTATGAGAAAAGATATTTATAATTATTTTAGCATGAGAAGAAAAAAAAGACTGCCAGTTCTTATACTCATGGATCACGAAAACCCCCTTTTTTTTTTTTTCAAGACAAAATAATAAATAAATGTAGCCATATATCTTGCCGGACAAATGAAGTTATTATTTATTATTTTAAGATTTTTTATTAAATAATATTATTTATATTTAAATATAATAATAATAATAATTTTAAAATGACAGACTAGCGTCCTGGCTGTCAAAAGGCTGGCCCATTGGGCCCCCCACCCTTGTGATCCACTCGCAACCACAAAATCCACCTCTCTTTTTGCCTTTTTTATTTTGTCAAAAATTTTTAATGTAAAATAATTAACTATAGGGTTCTATAATATTTATTTTCATTAATATTCATTAATTACTTAATTTTTAGACTTATTATTTAAAATTATTTAATAGCACTAAAATATTATTTACTAATTAGATCTCTTCATAATATTACTATTAGTAACTCATACAGTTGACATTTTAACCCGAATTTAATTGATAATAACTAAAAAGATTATTTAGCGAAATATTAATGAAATGTAAAATAATAGATGCATTCTTTGAAATCTTTTGCAAAATATATAAAAAAAGGGTTGATCTTTCTTTATTTTTTTCAATCACTTAAAACAAAATTACTTCAATAATTGTTACCGCCAAATATTTTTGTGATCTATGTCACTTTGTATAATAGTAATAAAATAACTTTGTAATAATTTTCTTTTAAATTTTTAAATAATTTCTTTATAACAACCAAGCACCTCGTTAGTTTTTTTCCAGGTATGAAAAAAACCAGAGGTTGAAAGGACACAAAAGAGTCTTCTACAGAGGGGCCTACAGTAGTAGACTTTGGGCTATCTGAAACATATAAACAAAACAACAATGATGTGAATATGTGATCTTCTTCTAGAACGAGTTGTGAGCTAAAAGATTAACATCTTAATGAGGTCATTAGCGCGTAATGCAACGAACTGGCTATTATTATTATTAACATGAAAATTTGCCTCCAAGGAGTGATTGTTTTTAATTGGGTCCAAATCCAATATGAAATGCATGGCATTGTTCCCAACAAAAATAAAAAATAAAAAATTCCAGGTTGTTAAGATTTTATGTCATTTCAGACTAGAATAAGAATAGCAGACCAAAGTTAATCTATCAATTCACACAAAGTATTTGGCAAAACTTTTGGATTAAAAAAAATACCTTCATTGCCCAATCATCTTTTAAATTTGAGGGTAGCTCATATTAAATTGAAATGTTATTAGATCAATAAAAAATTATGTATAGTTAATACTTTTTTTAAAAAAAGACTATACAACAAACTAGTACTAATTATTTTTTTATATATACAAATTTAATAAAAGAATAAGATGCATAATTGAAATACAATAACATGCTCGTGTGATTAACAAATATATCATATCATAAGATATTAAGCCCATTGGGCCCAAGTTGGGTAACCAATTAAGGATAATGATATGTTCTGATAATTCTTAGAAATTTAAAGCTAGTTATGAAGTTTATATTTTATATTTTTATTTTTTATGAAAACAACCCAAATCAATTTTTGAGGATTTATAAAAAAATGTCTCCGATAAAAATCATTAGCCATACAAATACTTCCAAAATAATCGATGCTAGTTGAAGGAATGTCATTTTTATTTCACTGCCTAAAAATTGGTTTTTTTCGTGTTTCAAAAAATATAGCGGAGAAAAATACTACTTTTCTCTACTTCTTGTCAATGCCAATTTTTATATTTAAAAATTATTAAAAGTAATATGTGTTAATTTTTAAACTTTACTCTACACAAAATTTTTTCCACCCATTTTTTTCTGTCCACATTTCTCCACGTTTTAAGATTAATGAATTTTTTTAGGATGAAGAAAAATTAGAAAATTAATACCTACTTACTTTCAAATATTTTTAAATATTTAAAAAATCTATAGTTTTCTCCAATGTTAACAACGACGTGGAAAAATACCGTGGAGAAAAGTCTTTTTTGTAATGAATATAAGCTTCATTGTTGACTTATACATAATCTGAAATAGACAAAATTAGCTTGGCATTAAATTATTATTTTTAAAAAATCAGTTATGATAAATCATATATATACAAATACATAATGATTCTTAATTATCGAAAGTTCTTGTAGATGAAGGCAACATGGGCCCTTCTTGTTCAATTATTTGTTGCCCTCCACTAGGAATTTGGCCTTGGCTTGTTGTGCTACATACATCTTCTTGTCTTCGATTATAATTAGACGATAACACCTATAAACGATGATAACATCAATGCTTAATATGTCTATTCCAATGCCGACAATGACATTGTTCATGTTGTTTTTTTAATCTAATATATGTAAATGATGATCAGGTACCAATATATAGTGCAAAATGCTTCTTAGATTGAGTTTTTGATGGGCGACTCCAAGAAAAATTTGGACCGTCTGTTTATATCGAACGGTCTAGATCTATTTTCTTTAAAAAAATAAAAACTTTCCCGTCTCCCTCCCACTGCAGTGCATGCCACCGCCGCCCTCACCATCCTTCGTAGCCCTCGTCGTCTGCCGCCGCCTTGATCCCCTCCGGCAGGCCCACTGTTGAGCCCCCGCCCCGAGGCTATCCTATCATTCATATATATATATATATATATATATATATATATATATATTATGATAAGATTGTTTAATCTAAGATTGAGCTATTCAACTATAAAAACAAGAAAATCTTGTAATGAACAGGATATCGATCGTCACCGTAGCACCGAAATAGAGGAAGAAAATGTCTTGCTGCGTGACTTTTTGGCCTCCCTCCTGGCTAACTTCCATTCACCTCTCTAAGTCAGTGTCTTGGCCATTATCTGCTTTTATATTTCAAGTGATCATTTTCTTTGCATTTGCATGAAATATAAGTTCATGCATTGATTTATATATATATAGAGAGAGAGAGATAAGAGTTCTACAGCAAACTACAAATGAAAATATATTGTAATGTTACATCAAAAAGCATGTTTTAGCAGCTAGCTAGCTTGCCTAATTGATGGATGAATTATAGCATAAGACCTCCCAAAAAAATTTAATACTAGGAAAAATATAAACAAAGAGTGGGTGATGTAATACCCCGATTTTGGTTCACTTAAAAACCAAATCATGAATGTTACAATTGAATCAAATCATGTATAAAGTTACTAGTCTATAAGGCTTGATAAATAATATAGATTGAAATAACTTGTTTAGTGTCAAAAGAATGAAATATATTGTTAAATATACATAAAAATTATCAAATATAAATAAAAGTACGAAAGAAAGTAATTACGATGAGCTCAAGTGTATATATAGTTTATCTGTCCTCCCACCAAAGTTGACTCATGATTACAAGACCTACATATATAATAGAAAAAACACCACTAACGAGTGTTATTGATCTAGAAATAACTAATAGTCAAATTGACACAGAAGTGCTGACCCTCCTGTTAAATGAAATCATTTATATATTTCTTCATACGATCTCTTATAAAGGCACTAATTAGAAGTTGTCAGCCTTAGCTTAACAGCATCCCATTCTTACCCATCTCATGCCTCGGCAAACTGTAAAACTATTCCTTGCACAAGATCAGCAATTTCTTTTCTTGATTCCTTCAGCCCTCTTCATCTGTTGTATCACTCTTTGCCCTGAGCACAGAATTCGAACCATTAGCACAAAGACCGAGTACTCTTAGGCATACGTCTTCAGTATCTTTTGAAACCGTAAGTCTAGACATACGCTGCATTGTAATACCAGTAACCCTTCATACTTCTCCAAATTTGAGGAAGTTAATGGTGAAGTTGTCACGATCCCTTAGTAATAGAATGACCTGCTCACTAATCCAGAACCTGCTTTGACTAGCACGCCTCTGTTCATGTAGTACAATTTTTAGTTTTTCCTTATCTCACCTCTTACCAAAAAATTTGAGAAAATCATATATAGGTCTAAGAAGAGATTTATATAATAGGCCCAAAAGCAACTTGTGGTAGATCTTATTTTCGAAATCAAACTCGATAGATCTCATCTTTGAGGGTTATATAATAGGCCAAAAGACAATTTGCAGCAAATCTTATTTATGAAATCAACTTCGAGAGATCTCATCCTTGAGGGTTATTAATGAAATCAACAATATATTATAGCCATAAAAACTAAGAAAAGTTCTAATGGACATGTGGTCTAAGCTTCAAACGTGACGTCTCATCTATTGCAAGCTCGGACTCCAAAACCTACATTGAAACCCACTTCTAAGTAAAATACTAACATCTTTTTATAACGATACTCATGATGTGTCCTCACATCATTAATGCATCATAATAAAAAAGGCAGTATTAAATAAACTAACAACTAAACATCAGCACATAAATCGAGACATAATAAATAAAATTACTAATAAATAAATAAATACACACATGAATAAATAGATAAATAATAAATACATGAAAATAATAATACTATAATCATAAAGTAATAATATAATTATGCTATTCAAATACACGACTAAACACGAGTAAATATCACATATAAATTAGTAAATGTATAAATAATTAAATACATAATCATTCTATAATTAATTAATTTAAGTTTAATTAATCATGAATAAAAATAATATCACGGTTATCCAATACGAAATACATAATTAAATACAAATAAATAATAGCATACATGTAACACACAAATAAATAGTTAAATAAATAAATATATAAAATTTAGTAAACATGAATAAGATTAATATTAATAATTAAATACATCAATAATAATAATAATAATAATAACAAACAATCACATAAGCATTCATCATATATGACAACATATAAATAAAAAGAAATAAAAAATAATGAATGAATGAATAAATAAATAAAAATACTCATAGCATCAAAATATAATAAATAATGTGAATATGTATTTAAACTAATGTAAGGGTTCTCGAATTACCAAAATTAATAATAAAATGGTCGAAAATAGGTTGAAATGTTTGAAAATGGCAAACCAAGTTAACCTAGGCAAATCGACTAAGTCTAGCCGAGTCGACTTAGCTAAGTCAAGCAATAGTATTGTCTGGGCTAGACTCAATTGTTGGGCCACGTAGTTGGAAGCGGACACATACTTGGGCATGACCATGGGATTGTTGGGTAGATGAATAGGGTCAGGCAGGCGAACTCAAACGTGGGCAAACAAGGTCCGATAGGACAACCAGCGTCAACGTTAGTGCAGCTGAGGTTGCCGCCAGTCGGGATCAATACAGGGGAAGATGGGGAAAATGCTGGTGGTGACAACCATAAGGACCGGTCGTCAGTTGGCTGGAAAATGCCCAAAAAGGGGGCAAAATCGCCGTCGGGTGTGGCGATGTTGCTGGGAGCGACCACGGTCACAACAGTCGTCATGGGTAGTCTCAAAATGAAAATCTCGACAAGATAAGTCTATTTGGGCTGTTTGATCGGCCGGAGGTGGCTCGCCAGCTCCAGAATACGGCCTAAAAGTGCAGCAACGGTGGCGGAAGCCGAATGAAAAAATGTCATTTCCGGTGACTACTGCAGCGGTGCGGGTTGTGGTAAGGGGTATGGATCGAAAGCCTGTCGCAAGGTAGTCATGGGGGTGCCAGTCTAGTGGCTGAGGTGTAACACCCCAAATCCGGTTCATGCTCGTGAACCGAACCGGCATGTTACGGGGCCCCGGTTAGGTTGGCTAACCCGAACCTAACTCATACGGATCCAATCTCGGCGTCTTAAGATGTAGATACGACTTGTCATGCATGGATAAATTCATAAAACCCTAACATGATACTACATGGATGACATGCAACCTAAACTTCACGCCAACACAATTACAATCAAAATTAGTAAAAATTATAAAATAAAAGGGACAGAATTTCCCCTAAAAATGTAATTAGGGGCCACCCTGTTAAAAACGTATATTCAAACATATATACGTATAGCAACGATAGCATTCACACATACTTCTAATCTATTATATTCATCATTCTCTGAACTTTGGGTCCTAACCCCACTTTTGCTGCGCTACTCTGATCATTTCATTTCATGTCATTGTCATGCATCAAACATTTAATCATGTCATTCACAATATAATAACATAATAATGCAATATTAAACATTCAGAAATCTAACATGTGTGTGTGCACAAGACCTCATTGCTCCTCCGTCCAAGCTGGCGCATCCATCTCGTGCTTATCACCTACATATATATAAGAAAAACGTCAGTAACAAGCGTTACTGGTCCGGAAAATAAAATAACTATAACAAACTGGCTATGAGAGCAAACTCTCATCTGAAAGCAAACATATACTTCCTCAAGAACACTCTGAAGGGCACTACTGAGGAGCCACTGGGCTGCAGACCCGGTAGCATCCCGAACTTACTGCTCTGTGCTGGTACTGTGCTACTCTCAGCACTTCTTTTTCAGTACTTCTCGTGAAACTTTATCCTAAGCCCTCTCCTTACCTCCATATTTCTCCTGGCCTTGAGCACGAAGGCCGAGTACTCTCAGGCAGTCGCCTTTAGTACCCTTTGAACCACAAGTCCGGACATGCGCTGTACTAAACAGTACCCGTAAACCTCCACGTTCTCCGGGTGTGAGGAACTCAAACGCGGAGTTGTCAGGATCCCTCGGGAATGGAACAGTCCGCTGGCACTAATCCAGAGCCCGCTTTGACTGTCACGGCATCCTCTGCATGGTACGTGCAGTCGGTTTCTCCATCTCTCGTCTCACTGAAAACTCGATAAAACTATATATATAGGCCTGGGAAGGGATTTATATAATAGGCCCGAAGGCAACTTGTGGTGGATCTTGTTTTCGAAATCATCCTCGAGGGATCTCATCCTCGAGGGGTTATTAATCCGGAAAATATTCGGTTAAATGACCCGAGTTAAGTGGGATCCAATAAAACACCACTTAACCCGTCCTGCAATTAATAACATAAACATACAATAGAAAAGCGTAAAACAAGACGAGTCCTAAACGGACCTGGTAGAAGCTCCAAGCGTGTCGTCGCGCCTAGGCGGCGAGCTCCTACTTCGTACCTACACATCAAAACTAAATACTAACGCCCGCTAACTAAATGATGCATCAAAATCAATGAATACCACACACGACATAATAAATATCCATCATAGTCAAATAATCCTGAAGGAGAATAATCCTAACTCAAACTATTTATACTATATTTTATTCTCTTTTTTCTAAATTACATCATGATCACTTATCATGCTCCAACTCATTCGATCTCATTAGCTCACTTACTATTCATTTACAATCCCTCAAATCATACAATCATTACTTCATCAGTAATTAGGCATTATCATGATAAATAATAAGTCCATGCTACCATGCTATGCTAATAATCATCAATTTAAATAATCAAATCGGAGGTAATTATACCTCACGTCGTCGGCAATCGGCGACGGCTAGGGTTCCGTCGCGCGTCTCGGAGCTCAAATTCGGCGCTCATCGGCGTCCGAAGCTCGATCTGGCTCCACTGGGTGAGCCCCGCGGAAGATCCGGTGAATTCCGGCGAATTCCAGAAATTCCGATTTTCCGGCGGTTTTCCGGCAGCTACTGGCGGTTTTCCGGCGACTTCCGGTGGTTTTCCGGCGACAATCGCCGGCAACGTCTACTGATCGGAAAGGGGTCGTGTTGGGTACCCTCGGAACCGGCTCGGCGAGCCCGACTCATCTACGAGGTCGACGCGGCCAACGGAGGTGGTAGCTCGCCGGAAAATGGGTAAAACAGAGCGGCGGCGCGATGGGTGGCTAGATCCGGCCGGCCACGGCGGCGATGGCCTCCGCTCCGGTCGGGGAAGGCTGCTAGGGGGTCGAAGGTGCTGTGGCGACCGATCGATCACGGCGGCGTTGGTCGCCGGCGGCGGAATCGGCGACGGGAGCGCAACGCGGGCGCGGCGTCGCGGCGTGGCTTCCTCGCGTCGCGGCGGCCCGATGGCGGCCGGGCTTGGTCGGGGCAGCATGGCGACGGCGTCGCCGAGCTGGGCGGCGTCGGTCGACGGCCGGGCGGCGCCGACAGCGGCGGCGGTGGCGCGCGAACGGGGGCGGCGCGGCACGAGGGTTTGGGCGTGGGGGAGAAACGTCGGGGGTGTGTGTGGTGGCAAACTCGTAAATAATACTTGACTCGTCTCCGGCTCGAGTCAAGTATCATAACTAACTCGTATTAAATCCTAAAAAATTTCATAAAAATCGGGAAAAATCCCGTAAAATCAAACAACACCAAAAAAATTATAATGACATGCTCTAGAACTATCAACCCACCCAAACTGCCCGAACGCGTCCTAACGCGGTAAACGGCCTAATATTAATTCTACGATCCACTATATATAAAAGTAATACAAAAAATGACTGGCATACTCTCATATATCTGATAACTCATTCTGTTCTGCTGTATTCATGACGTTATCATCATATATTTGGGTACGCATGACCCTCATAGCTCATACACGAGACCGGCGTCGGCTCGGTACACGTGTCCTGAAACTGACTCAACTCGAAAAATAACGGTCGACCCGACCGGTTCTGAATATAAAACCCTAACTCGAATCGTGGGTTTTACATGAGGACTCACCATGGGTGAGCCAAAGTGGTGGCAGCGCAAGAGGTGCAAGACTCTGAAAATAAGAGAAAAATCTCTGAAAATCGATGGGTGGAAGCTAAGGCTAATGTGAACGGTTCTGATTTAGCCACGTGGCACGATCTAAATGTCTAACAACTCGAGCCCTAGTGAGGCCCACCTATGGGTATATGCAATATATATATATATATATATATATATATATATATATATATATATATATATAAAGCTCAGATCAAGCATGTTCAAATTCAAAATTGAGTCAAATACTAAAATGAATCTATAGGTAGGAATCGAGATAAGAATGTTAAACGGGCCTTAAAACCCTAAACCCGTTAATGTAAAAATCTACTACTCAATCAAGTTAAGCCCACACAGGCAATCTAGTGATCCGAAATCCCTGAGATGCATGCAAATGAGAAATCCCGAAAATTGTAAACGGATACAAAACGCATCAACGACTTAGATCTATGCTTAAAACTTCGGCTAGCCCATAAAAATTATTTGTATATCTCGTATATACACTAATAATTTATACTCTGTTATAACCTAACTAAAGCTCTTATCTGTATGTCGGGTATACTTAATTACCATAACATACTCATATATTCATGTGAGCCTCATACTCATGGTTTGAAAACTGATTTGGACTGAACTCGCTCGAACCGAATTAAGACCGGCCTAAATCAAACAAAATTATAAGTGGGTAAAACCTTAACCCGAAGTTGGGTTTTACACGGAGGATGTAGTGAGTGCTGTGTATTCTTGATAAATGAAAAAAATAAAAGCGGTGAAAAGACTTAGATCAGTTCAATCTCTCCGAAGTGCTCTACACCAAATCAAAAGCTACAAAACTCCTGTTCTTATTGATGTAGCTTTAAACACACTAAGTTGGTTGATGATATGGAGGAGTCATATCAATGTCATCACTTTTGTAATCACCTTTTCACCGTTTCCAAGTGCCATCTCTCTTGGAATCACTTCTACCCAAGTGCCCAAATCTATGTTATTATGATGCTGATCTTACTAGTTATTACATCTAAATTAATGCAATTTTTCCCAACGGTTTAGGTTTAAATCTGAAATATTAATACACGCAAGTAAAAAAATATTGATGAAGTATTTATCGTTTTTTAAAGAAAAAATTGTAAATATTTATCTTGAACAGATCGTTTAAGGTTTGAACAAGGAAGACATATTTCAATACTCAATTGCTTTAATAGTATATACAATATTGCCGTCTTGTAGTTGAATATTCATGACCATTGTTCTTCAAAATGAAAACTAAATTAAAACTGTTTCTTGGTCAGACCCACCTTATTAAATTTATAGGGCACATAAAGTTATAACTAAACCAAAAATAAATATCATCTCTCACACACACAAAAATGTGGGCTGGCCTCCAATTCTCTATAATATATTCTAAGTTGTTATATATAAAAAAAGGCCATTTATCATAATCCAATCCTTATGAATAAAACCAACAATAAGACTTGTTTAATCTTCTAACCACACAGAGAGTGCACGTGCGCAAATCTTGATTAAGTCAGCTCTCCATTTCCAAAGCTTGGCTCCCTTCTGCTGAAAACCATCGATATAAATTAACCAATCTGCCTCTCCTCCTAAGCTGTACCTCTCCACAAGTACATATTCCTCCTATAAACATTCTACCCTTTTGATCCGCCCCAAGAAAGCCGCTCATAGTTTTAATTCTTTGAAAGGGTAGAAAGAGAAGAAATTAATAGTGGAGGAAGGAATGGAAGCCACTGATGGGGGGTGTTTGGGTGACAAGGTATATCACTTTGTTTTGGTGCATGGGATTAGCCATGGAGCTTGGTGCTGGTACAAGGTCCAGACACTGTTGGAAAGCTCCGGCCATAGAGTCACCTGCCTCGACCTCACCGGTGCCGGCATCGACCGGAGCACCGCCGACGACATCCTTTCCTTCGACGACTACAACAAGCCACTCACAGATTTCATGACCCAGTTACCAGACAATGAAAAGGTAGGTTTTCCTAATGTCATCACATATAAAAAACTTGTCACAAACCTAAAATTTGGAATAAGGTGTAGATGATGATATTGATAGTACATGACACTGTCAAATTAATATCGAAAAACCTTGTCCAACTCAATGTTAAAAATTCATCAAACATTAAATTTTTGGAGGGAGTGATTGAAGGTGATCATGAGATGATAAAGATGGTATGGATTGAAACAAGAAATGCTTCAATAACGTGTACTACTGTGTGTGTTGACAAACTTGCTAGGTTGTTTTGGTGGGGCATAGTGCCGGCGGTCTTAGCGTGACATACGCAACACACAAGTTTGGCAACAAGATTCAACTCGCCATTTATGTTGCAGCTACCATGCTCAAGTTTGGCTTCACTTGTGACCAAGACCTCGTAGATGTATCCCTCTCCCACACGCCATTCCCCCCCTCCCCTTGTTTGTTATATATAGTTTGTTACATATACGCATCCCATTTTTATCGTAGTGACATTAAGAATGTAGATATTTTTATTCAATCTTATCATTCCGCATATATATATTTTTCATAACTTTATTTTAAATCTCACTATGTAGAAAATTTTTTTGGAAACGCCTATTACAGGCGCCCATGGAGACACCCTCAAGCATGACCGTTAATGATGGGGTCAGGCCCTCAGGCATCTCCATGGGCGTATGCAACAGGCGTCTCCAAGTCCTGCTTATTCGATCTTATCGTTTGCATATACATTTTATTCATAACTTTTTTTAACTCTCACTATATAGAAATTTTTTTTAGAAATGCCTACTACAGGCGCCCATGGAGACGCCCTCAAGCGTGACCGTTGATGATGAGGTCAAGTCCTTAGGCATCTCCATGGGCGTCTGCAGCAGGCATCTCCCAGTCCTGCTCTACAATATAATATATTGTTAGAGTATTTAGAAGAAGATGCAATTACTATTGCTGAAGGGCTTAATAGCAGGCTAATTATATGTAGGGAATGCCCGATCTATCGCGATTTGGTGACATTTATAAGTTAGGGTTTGGGCTAGGACATGGGAAGCCGCCCACAAGCGCCATCATTCGCAAGGAGTTTCATAAACAAATCCTGCATAATCTGAGTCCCCTTGAGGTGGATTAATGCAGTTTTGTAATACTAATTTTCAGATAAAAATATGCCAATTATTATTTAAATAACCTAATTCTTTTTATCCTTGAATGCTGTTGTAGGATTCAACGTTGGCTTCAATGTTGTTGCGGCCGGGCCCACTTCTCGCCTTGCAGACTGCGAAATTTGACGGTGGCGATGACGTTGATGGGGTGAGACGGGCCTACATCAGGACCACAGATGACAATGTGGTGAGGCCCACACAGCAGGAGGCCATGATAAGGAGATGGGCCCCCTGGAAGGAGTACACATTGGAGGAGAGTGACCACAGCCCATTCTTCTCGGCCCAGGCCCATTTATGCTCTTTCTTGATCCACGCTGCCGCAAATGCTCATGAATGGGCCCATCTAAATGATGGCGGCAAATCGCCATGATTTTAAACGATTTTCAATTTGTATACCATGGATTTTTTTTGGCTATTTCATAATATTTATGTTATAATCACTTTAAGTTGATTAAATACAACTGAATAAAATCAATATAATTTATATGTTATCCTACCTCTTATTATACCTTTTAATTTAATAATGACTTAACGCTTTATCTAATAAGAAATATTTTATTCCTTGGTTGGAAAAATGATCAAACTAGGAAAGCCTATTGTTCCCTGTGGTCAATCTATCTACTAGATGCAATAGTAGGCAGATTTTTTCGCTTTTGTCATGTTTTGACCTTCTCTTAGTACATGGTTAATTTTTTCACCTCTCTAATTCTTTAATTAATCCTCTCACATTTCCAACTCTCTACTTCGTCACTTAATAATTGCTTATTATCTCCAACTCTCCGATTTAGTTCCTTATCGCCAAAAACTCTCCACTTTTGTTTCCTATTCGCTCAAAACTCAACCTCATCGTTTTTCTTACTCCTTACTCGCCAATCTTTTTTGTTTCATATCCTACTTGCCCAAAACTCATCATTTTAGCTAATATTTACTTTTAATTTTAATTGTTTAAAACAAGTATTTATAATTAATTATATATTAATATTTAATATTTAATTTTAAAATTTCTTCACATAATTTTGGTTTTTGATAATTTTAAATTGATTTCAATGAGGAAGATATTTTTAAATATATTTTGAAAAATTGTGTTTAAAATTAAATATTTATTGATATTTGCATTCGAATTGCTTTATAGTTACTCATATATTATTAATTAAATTAAAATACACTGCATATTGAAAATAATAACAATTTAATGTACAACTTTAGTTAATTACATGACATTTAGGTATAATTTTAGACTCTCTTGAGTCATGTGATTATTTACCGCTATTGCTATTTTTGGACAATGGAGTGTTGGAATGATTTTATCAGAGTTGTGACTTTGATTCACCTCGTCATTCCAGACCTTATGGTATATAATATAGATACCTAACTTCCGATGACCACGTGTGACACACATTTGAGGCTTGCACACGTTGCACTCGTAGGAGGCCACTTCAAATGGTAATTATGGATATGACTGATGTCTAGGGACCTTAATGGTGTTTCCGGTAATTATGAATATAATTCTGTATTGCACTATTATAGCGAACTATAATATGTTGTACTATTGTATTATTTGTATTATGGTATCATTCTGGTATTATTTTATACTGTACTGGTAGAAGGGTCTCACTATGACCGAGGTAAATTCTCTCATTCAACTACAATTAGTTCTGACTTGAAATATAAGTGGTTTGTATAATCTTTGTTGTCTACGACTCATCCATTTATACATTACGTATGTGAAGACTGATAATATTTGTTATTGACGTTTATTTTTAAAACATGTAGGTTTTATATCTCGTTGAGGAGGTGGAGTCGGTGTAGGAAATATTTCACTTCACTCAGATATTAGTGGTTATGGATTCTACATTATTATAGTATTTGAATTTTTATATATTGTTTTACTATATGCATGGTCATTGGGATTAATGATCACTTATTTTAAATTGATTTTTAATACTAAGACACCTAAAAAATTAATAATTTTTGGGGATTTTATTGGATTTTAATGTGTTTTTAAGGTTATTCTGTAATAATATTTATCATAAATAAATATAAAATATTGTTTAAGTGATTTAATGGGTAACACCTCCAATCTAGTTCTGTCTAAGAACTAGGTTAGGACGTTGTAAAGGAGGTATGAAGTCATTTATTCAAAGATAAAATAAATTTACACTCATCAATTCTAAGATTAGTAATGCAAGTGATTATATGAAATTTTGATTAAATAAGTGCAACAAAATTAATAATTTAAGCTAAGAAACTACTAATGTGGGTATAAGAAGTGGAGTTAGATAGTTCTCAACACAAGTTAATAGACAAATATTGTTTAGTTTTTACTCTACGTTGATGTCTGCTTGTTTTTCTTTTTTCTAATTGTCTTATAGGATCTATGTTACAATTCGTATATTTGCTTCAAATGAAATGAATTATCTTGTTTTTCTTTTTAAAAAAATGTGTAGCAAGTTTCACTTAATTGTAGAAACCAATGATTCAAACCGGAGAAAATATGGCAACTATAGCTGGTTGGGATCTATGATATGTGGTATTCTTATCTTTTTTTCTTTTTTTTTGTTACTCTGTGGATTTTTTTGTTGGGTTTATCTCATATCATATTTAGAGGTGACGGGTAACTTATATATAGGTAATGGGAAAACCTTATTCATTGAACTAATTTTTAGGCTAACTGTTAAGAGGCCCGTGAAACTTATTGCAATTCTATTTTGAGGGCCTATAGGGGCTCAACAATCAACAGTGGTATCAAAGCCTGGTTTGCCCCAAATTAAAATCTTCTGAAATTTCACTATAACATGTAGCTAGCATGTGGTGAGGGAGAGATGATTCGGATGGTTTGGTGTTGCCTCAGTTTAACGCAAATTGGAGTCTCTTAGAACTTCACTATAACATACAGGGAGGGGGAGATGATTCAGATTGTAACACCCCGTTTCGGCTCACCCGTGAACCGACCCGGAAATGTCACCGGCGACCGAACCGTTCGTTAATCTGACTAGATTCGGTTAAGCCGACCAGGATCTACTCTCGGCGTCTCAAGATGGAGATGCAAATATGAAATGCATGAATGAGAACGATTGGGTTCTAACGCGGTCCTACATGCATGCTGTGATGTACAAGCAAAAACAAGACAAAATAATAAATGAGAAACCAAAAGAAAATATATAATATTTTATGAAAATACGATAACACATAATAATCTACCATGACATTAAATCATTATCTCATTCATTTTTACCCGAGCCGAGTCTGAACTCCAAGGCTCCCTACTCATTCATATTTATCAGTTCGTTTCATAACAAGTAATTCATCAAGACAAAAACATTGTAATAATCATCCACACAGCATTAAACAACCATCATTATACATTACACGCGGCAGGTACATGTGTGCGCGGTTCCGTGCTGCTCCTCCGCAGTCCCGACAGCTTTCATCGCTCGCATTCCTCACCTACATATATATAGAAAAACCGTCAGTAACGAGTGTTACCGGCCCGGAAAATAACTAATATCAATCTGGCACAGGAGAGCAAACTCTCCTGTTGAATCAAAACCATATACTTCCTCAAGAACTCTCATCAGGGCACATACGGGAGCCGTCGCCGTCGGGCCGTCGCCCTCGGGTCGACAGCGTCCCCCTATCTTTCTCATTCTCATACCTTGGCCATTTCTCTATTGCTTCTCGCATCAAATTTCATTCCTTACCGCCCTCTGCACCTTCCATATTACTCCTGGCCTTGAGCACAAAGGCCGAGCACTCTCAGGCAGTCGCCTTCAGTACCCTTTGAACCACAAGTCTAGACATGCGCTGCATTGCAGTACCCGTAAACCTCCACACTTCTCCGGGTTTGAGGAACTCAAAGGTGGAGTTGTCCGGATCCTTCGGGAACGAAGTGGGTTCTCCCCAGCTCCAGAGCCCGCTCTTCCGGGCACACGCCCTATCTGAAGACGTGGCCGCAAGTAACCCTCATTCCATCTCTCACCGAAAACGCGAAAACTATATATATATAGGCCTGGGTTGGGATTTATACAATAGGCCCGAAGGCATCGTGAGCTGGATCTGAAGTTCGAAAACAAACTCGAGGGATCTCATCCTCGAGGGTTATTAATCCGAAAAGAACTGTTGGCTAAATGGCCCGAGTTAAGTGGGATCCGATAAAACGCCACTTAACTCGTCCTGCACATGATAAATCAAATAAACAATAGAGTAGCGTAAAAACAGAGAACGAGTCCTAAACGGACCTGGTAGAAGCTCCAAACGGGTCCACGCGCCTAGGCGGCGAGCTCCTACACCGTACCTACACAATCAAGCTAAAAACTAACGCCCGCATGATGAATCACACATCCTATAGCATGCACGCACAATCAACACAATCACTCATCAAGCAACACACATTAACCTATATCAATTCTAGCAAGTCTACTTAGGCTAGTTTGCATTAGATCATGATCATTACCTAATAACCCTAATTAGTTTCATAACTTCTATTTTTAACACCACACAATTCCACAAATTTCATATTTTATTCTAAATCAAATCCACATTTATATAAGTAATTACAATGCACAATTCATCAATCATAGCATGCAAATTCTAATAATCAATACTTTCAATTAATTAAGTTAAAATAAATTATACCTCGCGTCGTCGAAAATCGGCGACGGCTAGGGTTTCCGTTTCGCGGCTCGAAACTCGAATTCGGCACCTAGCGGCGTCCGAAGTCCGATCAGATTGGACCGGGTGCGTTCGGCGGATGATCCGGCGAACTTCCCACGAATCCAATTTTCCGGCAGTTCCGGCGGTTTTCCGGCGAGTGTCGGCGGTTTTCCGGCGGATTCCGACGGTTTTCCGGCGACGATTCGGGACGGAGCAATCAGAGGGTCTATCGGCACCAGCTCGACGAGCTTGGTCCAATGGTGGTGTCAAACAAAGTAGCCGAGGCGGCGATGGCCGTCGGCGGCGGCGTCGAAAGTGGGTGGCGGCGGCGGCGTTCTCCGATCGGGGCTCCGGCCGGCCTCGACAGCGGTCGGGAGGATGGGGGAAATGTCGGCGACGGCGAGGGGGTGGTCGTCGGCGTCACAGCGGCGGCGGAGCGGCCCGGACGGCGGCGAAATCAGGCCCGGAGTGGCGACGGCCGAAGCGGCTTCGCGGGGCGATTCCGGCGTCGTGGCGGCGCGACGGTGGCCGGAGTTGGTCGGGGCGGCACGGCGACGACACGGCGGGGCGGGGCGGCGTTGATCGGCGGCCAGGCGGCGTCGGCCGTGGCGGCGGCAGCACACCACAGTGGCGGCGAGGGTTTGGGTGGAAGAAGGGTCGGGGAAGAAGAAGAAGTGTTGTAGTGGCAGTTTCGTAAATAAGTATTGACTCGATTCCGACTCGAGTCAATAATAATAACTATCTCCTAATAAATCCTAAAATAAATCCAAAAAAATTGGGGAAAATCCCGTAAAATCAAACGAACACGGCAACATCCAAATGATATGTTCTATAACTAATAACCCACCCAAACTCACCTATATCGCGTCCTAATTCGTCATTCGGCCCTAAAAATATTCTACGATCAAATAAAAATAACAATCAATACTGCATACCTCCATATACTTGATAACCCATTTTTTTCATCATCTTTCAGGCGTTATCATCATACACTTGAGCATACATGACCCTCATTGCTCATAACTCACAGCTGGCCTCAACCCAGCTCGCGGTCCATGAAGCTGACTCGACTCGAACCGACTGGTTCACTCCCGTAAAACTCTGACTCGAGTCACGGGTTTTACACAGATGGTTTGGTATTACCTCGGTTTGCCCCAAATTGGTGCCTCCTAGAACTTCACCATAACATGTGGCTAGCATATGGTGAGGGGGAGGGAGATGATTCAGATAGTTTGGTGTTGCCTTGGTTCGCCCCGAATTAAAATCTCCTACAACTTCACCATAATATGTGGCTAGTATGTGATGAGAGAGAGATGATTCGGATGATAGCGTGGAACTTCACTATAATATGGGTGAGGGGGAAAATTATTGGGTTCATCCCACATCATATTTAGAAGTGACCGGTAACTTGTATATACTTGTTGTATTTATTTCTCTTTATTGTGCAATTATCTCCGTTATTTTGCCATTTTCTACCTCACGCCTGTATAATCATGCAATTAAACGGGAAGAAAGTGTACCTACACCAACCGGTCTGGTTCAATTGCGCTCGGTACAACTCAACTTTCTTTACTCTGTGCAATTGAGTTGTAATTTTTAATTGTCTATGTTTATACCCACTTTTTGTTTTCAATGCAGATACTTGCTGACATTGAAGCACTGCGGATTGACTTTTGTAAAAAAATGATGTTGTATTCGAACATAGTAGAGCAAATGACGAATTTTGTGAGTCGGATATCAATTGGTTCTCTTTTTCAATTGCACTTCCAGAGTCTCTTTTGTTGGTCAATTTCTGTCATTCTGTAAAATGGTGAGTTGGGAATTAATCATGAAATATACGTACTCTAAAATGGTTCAATCATACACCCAAGAATCTAGCCACCTTTGGATGGGCGTGGATTGAACCAGTATAGAAACAAGAATTGCTTCCATCAATAATACACGTACTGATGGTTGTGAGTCTTGTGACAAACTAGCAGCGAAATATTTATGTTGGATCTCATTTCAAACCCTTCTCTTTGACGCTTAGCAAACACATATTTACACTTCGTGGTCTATTTAACTTCAAAACAAAATATAGTGAACATGCTAGTTTAATTCAGAATTCCATTGGTAATTCCCAATCTTCTTCAATGTCCTTCGCCTTTCTGCCGAGTTTTCTGCTTCCATAATTTCCTCTCCTCCGATGCTGATTTCTGAAATCAGAACATTCTTCATGATGAGCCTTGAACCCCTCGTTCTGAGAATCCCAAAACCCCTAGTTGTCATGTAAACAAGAAAGTAAACTTGCTGTTTGTCCTCAAAGTAAATACACAAACCACACCATGGTTATAAATTTAAGTTTAAGGGAACTAATATGGTTCCTCAATTCACTTCAAACTGACTGATATCTAATGTTGAGCCATTCTCCACGGCTTGAAGAACCAACATGCAAAATGCTTAATGAAACACATATATGATTTATTCACTTTTTCTCACTAATGTAAATATTGTAAAATGACACCTTTAAAGATGAAAAAACTGATCAACTTAATTAATAATAAATGCACACCCTTGTTAATCTTTGTAAACGGGATACTGCATCACTGTAGACTACCACTGTGTCAAACGTAACTTCCATTACATCCCCAGCAAGTAAGCCATAGGTGCTCACCTTTACAATTGTGCAAACTAGTCAATAGGATATTTACATATTAAATCTAAACTATGTTCAATACAAAGGGATGATGCGATCACAAACCAAACTGGCTGGAATAATAGAAATCCCATATGAGTCAATTTCTAGAGTCTCCACTGCACCAGAATTCAAATTGAAAGTAAAGCCACGGACCTTGCATTTTGCATTAGTCACAAATATAAAGTCAGTAAATCTTGCTATTATCTGCTAAGATTAATCAAACGATATACAGAAATATAGGTCAAGTTGATATAATGAGAATTATACAGATTCCATTCCACATACCTTGCCAACCCTTCGGCGATCTTGAGTTATCACATTGTATCCTACCTAACCATTGGTAGCATATGCAGTTGAGATTATTAAGCACACAACACAACAGTATGAAAAAAATGGTCAGAAACAAAGCTGAGACTTGAATAATCAGTAGCAAAACTTGGTTGACAAATAATAGAGCAAAAATAACTATAAAATATATGCAGTTAGAACAGAAAAATGACATTTAGATATGGTGAAATTCAAGAAATATTTGATTAAGGATGCCCCACCCATAGACGTGGATAGTATGACAGTAGTCAAATTTTGTAACACAAACCAAATGTTCTTGCATGGATGACTAGACACGCTTAAAGTTCAATATCAGCATCCCATAATTAGAGTACTAATAGATGTCAGTGTCAGGAAATAGAGGAAGAAGCAGTAATGATGATCACAATTATAATTATATTTAGAATAAGTATACTGTGCAAAGTTTTATGTGGGAAGCCAGCAGCTTTACTTCACTTCTATTATGTCAGTGCTTCCTTTGAGTGCTTTCGGCGAAGAAAGCCACTATTATCATGTCAGTGCTTCATTTGGGAATCATTCTTATTATGTCAGCACTTCATTTAAGTGTTGTATTACTTTTGTTTTCATTATATTACGAAACCACATTTAGGAACTGCTCTCATATAAGCTCTCATATAAAAGACTTTTTTAAGCCTATAAATACTTGCTTCCACTCATAAATACATATAAAACGAGCTCTGAACTTCTGAGAAAATTTAATTGTATGGTGGCCAGTTAAGATTCCAGTAACAATCCAATGAGTAAGTATTCCGGTCGTGACCCCGCCCCATTGGTAGGGGGTGTGTTAAGACATTTTTTAACTACCCGAACTCAAGTGCAACCAGATAGGCCTACATCATCCCTTCAAAAGTGGTTAACAAGTTGAAGAACTGTATGCTCACCCCAATTTGTATACCACAAATCACCCTAGTAAGTAATGGAAGAAAGACTACCATTTCATATATCAAGGTGAGCTTATAATTTCCCACCTTTAGAAAATTCAGTTATCAAAATTCCTTTCCTCACTCACGGACCCATAATCCATTCCAGCCTACATCTAATACAGCTCTCGGTCATCTTTGATACCATTTGTCCCTAATGGAGACTAAGTACAACTTGATGGGCCTATATCATCCCTTCAAAAGTTATAAACAAGTTGAAAATCTATGAGCTCACCCCACTTTTACATCTGAAAACTTCCAAGTAGGTACTGGATTCACATCTCTGGGACTCCAATGCTGCTTCTAGCATTTCAAATTGCTATTCTCTGCCCATTGCTACATTACCTCCCATCATCTTCCCCAGCTGAATTAACACATTTTGTCAGAGTATTTACTTGCCAACTGACAAACTTGCCAGGGGTTGCTCCAAAATAAAGGGCAACTGCCCTTCTCACCATTGACCTAACAAATGCCCAAGCCAACCTCCTTTGGCTCGGAGTTGGTTGCCACCACCAAAAGACATTGGCTGTCCTTGTCAAACACCACCATTTACTAGAACTATATACATTCATGGGCATCGCCTTTGCTACTTTTAGACACTTCCTACCTTGGAACCACTGCCACCTGGCCGTTGGTGGTTGTTGTTAGTGAGAACCACTTCTCTAAAAGTTATTATCATGAAGCCATTTTTTAACAATCAATGAGTAAAAGCAAGGAGAAGGTAGAAATCCCGGCAAAAATTCTATCCACAGACTAACTCCTATACTACTTATGTGGTTCCACAGAAAAAACACATACACAACTACAAGGGGAACACAAGAAAAGTATACAAGAAGACACTCACCTCAAAAATTCTAGAGTACAAAAGCTATCATACAATGAATTGTTGAGACTATGAAGCTCTTCAAAGAGCAAATATAAATGACATATCAAATACTAAAAAGGAAAGAGGAATGAACAACATGATTGCAAAAAGAATTAAAATAAATATCCAAAATTCGGTTGAGAACTTTCTTCTTACATTACAGTTCTAATTCTAAATATTGACAACACGATTTTGCAGTACTAGATTATTCTTTTGCAACAACAGTTTGGTTATAAAGATTGTCCCAGATGATTTTCATTCTAGCCACTAACATCCCTTGTCATCAAGTGCCTCATGCCAATCAACGTAGTCATCATCCATCTTGTACATTAATGTGCGGGCACTTTGTCCTTCACATATTTGAACTTCAATTCCAACATTATATAAATCTAACGCAAATAAATGTAATCAAGAACCTAATTTTTAGTTTATACAGTCATGATTTGTTGAGTGGACCATCTCCCAGCCAATTCCGAATCTATACTTCCTTGTATGATCGCAATTTGTCTAGTGGAGCATCTCCCAAGCATTTTAAGTCTATACGACCTTGTTCACAAACTAGACATTTAAGAAATTCATACTAGAAGGTCGAATACCTCATTGTGATAGAGTATCATTTTCCTTTGTTGCTATGTGCTGGGTTTGGAGCATTCCAAGGTTCGAGACATTCAAATAATAACAATTTTAGCATCAATTTTTTCTGATAGGTAAGTTCTTCTGATTGGTTCTTGGCTCCTCCCTCCTCCTCCTCCTCCTTCTCCTCCTTCTCCTCCTCTTCTTCTTCTTCTTCTTGCTTCTTTTCGTTCTTCTTCTTCTTGCTTCTTGCTTCTTGCTTCTTTTCATTCTTCTTCTTCTTGCTTCTTGCTTCTCTTAACCTTCCTTTTCTAGCTTTTTGCATCTTCTTCTCCTTCTTCTTATGTCTTCTCCGTCTGCTTCTTCTTGCTTCTCTTTCTCCTTCTTATTCTGCTTCTAGCTTCTTCTTTCTTTATCTTATTCTTCTTCTTCCACATGCCGCCATAGAAGGCCAATGAACAAATTCTTGCATTCTTTTAACAACTGACCTTGTAAATCTCTCTAGTACTAGATATTGTTCATTCCTTTTCCAAATGGTTTTTAATAAATCATCAATATTTATCTTTGGAAGGCCTTGATAATTGAAATAGACCATATGATAACTTCTTTAATCTCCAAATTTTTTTCATGTGATAGATCAAGTAGCCATGTAAAGCGTTCTAATACAAGTTATTTTCCTTCGTTCTTTTTGCAAGCATGTTATTTGTCCCCTTTCCTTTGTAAAATTTTATATATCATCAACATTTTCTCTTTCAAGAGCTTCATAATCAAGAAAGTCCATTGAATGATAGCTACTTTGTTCTCTAGAACTTTTCATGAGAAGATCTTGTACTTAGTTCCTTTACATCACTTACTTTTCTACCCCCACAGCTTAACACCGAACTTAAACACATTCCCCTCCTTGACTTAAACACACATCCCACCTAAGCATTCTAAAGTATTACCTGTCGGCCAGCTGAATTGTTGATCGTGACAAGCAGAAAAGATACAATTACAACCTTTTCTACATCTTGGCTGAGAACTATCCAAGGCAACCTCCATTGGCTTGCTGCTGCTTAGTTGGCACCTCCAAAAGACGTTAGCTGCCCTTCAGACTTCATCTTGAACCAAAAATTGTATATATTCATTGGTATTAGCTTTGCCACTGTTCAGCACCAGCAGCCAACCTGCCATCGCCATCTTGTGGGCCAATTAAGACAAACATCTTCTTCTCCACTTATTAAAAGCAATCATTGCTTGGGTAATCTCGAGTAATCTTCTTCCATTTAAGTTTCTATTCATTTAAGATATTCGTCAAGTACTTAATTGTTGCTGACATTCCATTTACTACCCATTTATCCGCTGCCTACCCAAGTAGCCCAGTTTCTGCTATCTAAATCACTGTGTTTGTGATTGGTCTTTGGATAATTAGTAGTTTGATCATCATAAAATGCTATTAATTTAATCAGAAAGGCAGCCATGTCTCATTATTAACGTGGCTTATGTTTGTGCGTCCCATACACATAAATAATTATGCACTTCTCTTCAACAAATTACCCATTCAAACCCCATCATCCCCCACCTTCCTCTGGTGACTCACGTGGGTCTATTTAAACAAAGGTATGAAATGACATACAGGAGAATAATTCACTTTCTTTCATATCATACAGCAAAAAGCAGTTCTTAATGTATCAAGTGTAAAAATTTTCTATGGGAAAATAAGACATACTATTTCCATAAACCAGCACATTTTAACCAATGATTGTGACCTCCTTAGACAGACTTGCTCTATGGATCCAAGTTTCACCCCTCATTTATGTTATGTAAGCCAGTTAATATCTAACATCTCACTAAATGAAAACAACATTGACTAGAAACCCAAAATTAAAAAGAAGAAGAAAACAATGCATGTTAGTTCTAGTATTATATGCAGATAAGTTCAAGCTCGAAAGGTACAGTAGAAAATACAACCAAAGAGTCCAGGCCGATCATGTTCAGCTCATTATTCTCTATGACGCGTTCATCTGGAACAAGCACTACATCTCCTACCTGTTATACAACCAATAGTTAAGGTACAGCTGTATCAAACTCTGAACTACAATAACAAAATTTGGTTGTTAAAAAAATGCCATATTTATCATATTAGTTCATTCATCTTTATAGTTCTATGAATATAAAAGAATAATAGGTGACAGCTGGTATTTGCTTTCCATGCCTGATATATGTCCTCAAGAAGAAATCTTTCCATTTCCCCAGACAGCAAATTAGGTCTTACTTCCACTAGAAATACCTCCCACTGGTGCAACATTTACGAAAGATGAGTTATGAATTATAGTGGACAGTAGTAGCAAATAAATCAGGCATTCGCCCATTTCCATAACCATAAGATGCACATGTTAAGCTGAAACACGATAATGTTTGAGCGTTTCTCAGTAAGCATTTCAACCTAAAACAATTACATTTTCAGCATTAATCACTTTCTCTAAACATGTACTAATGCCGGAATCCAGCAAAGAGTAAAATAGATTGTGCAAAAACTCATTTGAAAAGTCCATTGTCACATAACTCCTAATTTCCAAACTGCAAGACCAAAGGCCAGGCAGGGCCAATTTTGGGGCAAATAAGTCAGTTCATGGAAACAAAAGGTCAGTAAAATTTCATACCAATCTGGTGTCAACCCAAAGTTGGGAGACAAATCCCAAGCTATGTGCAGACTGGATGCTGATCACCTGCTTTGCCAGCATGCTTGACCTCCTCATAACCTGCTTTCCCCCTGGACCTCTAATCTTACTGATCTTCATGTCACTACCCTCAAAATCATCTTCTCTATCCAGGTAATCATCACTAAAAGCTTCTTCTGAACTTTTAGCAGCTCCGCCCACTTCTTCAAAATCAGTTGAATCCATATCCGGACGCTTACCACCCTTAGGAGGATATTTATGAACCCTCGCACCATTAACAGATTCCAATCCATCTTTTTCCAATTTCTGCTTCAAACCAACTTCATCAACACGTCGACTCCTCCAATTCAAAACCTCCGAAGCTTCAGAAGGCTTCCCCGACCCAGGCTCTTCGAAACCCTTTCCACCCCCAATTCCCCCAATCCCCTTCCTCAGAGGCTCATACGCCTGGCAGACCCCACACCCGCTTTGCATCCACCTCCTCCCACGAAGAAACGAGTTCAAAACATGTGCACCACTTCTCCGCTTCTTCCAACAATGAAAGAGCTCACCATGGCCGCCAAAATGCACGGTTTCCAACCGGGGAACAGCAGAGAACAAGCAGGAATCACACATATTCATCGATTTCTTAAAAAAATGGCCCCTCTATGGAAGAGAGAGGAAGATGGAGCTTGTGGGAGGGACCCCATGGATCGAGATTGAGGAGGAATCCATGTACTTTGAAGGTGGGTGGGGATGTGTGGATGAAGGCTTCTTCGATAGTGTTCCAGAGGAGACGAAGGTTGAAGATGATCCAACGGTTATGTGGGAGAAATGGGCCTGCTTGGCTCAAATGGGCCTTGGGCCCATTATTTATATGGTTACGACACGATATACGTACCCATATATATATATATATATATATATATATATACACACACAAAAATACGCTTTAAGAGGAAAATTTTAACGTACTCCTAAACATGTTTAAGGTATCTTAAACTTAATAAATAGATTATTCCGATGTTTAAAGGGGCGATCAAAAAAATTAAAGATAAATAAACCTCTGCAAAGGAAAGCATGTCCTAACAAAGTGGAACCTATCCGTGACATAGTTAAGGAAAAATGCCCATCTTAGCGTAATCAAACTTTACCCGAAATGCTTTCTTTGCCTCTCTCGGACGCCGGATTAAACACATTTCGGGGAGGATTAAAGATATTCATGAGCTTTCCACATCACCTGCTACCATGAAAGGGAAAGATGCAGTTAAAAAGTCATAACAGTTGTAAAGATTAAAAAATAAAGGAACCATCAGCTCTGAGCCGAACAGCTGCTCGCATTGGGGGCACTCCGTACGTTACAAGTTGACCTTTTGTCACGTGTTGTAACAACTGATTCGCCAGAGATGCATCCCTCTATTCTGAAAGCTGTGCTCTCTCCTTTCATTCTTCTTTACCCTTTCGTCCTCACCTACTCTGTAACGCCACAAAATGTACCTCACAAAGCTCATAGTAATTGCAGGAACAATGTGATGGACTAAACAAATATTGGGTAAGAGCTATTTTGTCACATTATTTAATTTGTTGCTTTTTTTTGTCAATTTGAAGATTGCTATGGTTTTCCACGGCCAAATTGCTTGTTGAGATGTATGTTATAATACTGTTTTCATCCACAATGTGCCGCTGATCAGATCATCGGGGCAGTTTTTTGATATTCTGCATGGCCATACCCTTATTTTATTTTTATTTTTTATTTACAAAGAAATAGCTCTATTTTGTAAATGGTAGCACTTTTCTCTTCATCATTTTGACTGTGCGGCTAATTGAGATCACATGAACTGCAACTTTTCATACCTTCCATGAAGTCATGAGTAAGCTCCAGGGGTTCAATATTTACTAAAGAAAACGGGATCAAATAGTCAGGAGCTGGATAGCAACATGTCTTCATAAGGAAAGACAGTATCAGAGAAGGAAATTCATTAGCCTTATGAATCACATGAAGGATGAAACAAATGCTCTTCAAACTACGACAATCAGTGAAAATCATGAAGAGGAAAGCAAAAGCATTGACGAGACTCTGAGTAAGAAGCAGAAAAGAAAGAAACGCCGGCTCAAGGTTATGAATGAAAACCCCAAGAAAAATATTGAGCCAGTTACTCCAAAACAGAAAAATGACAAAAAAATAATTACCAACAAACGGAAAAGGAGATCGACAAAACAGACAACCATGAAAAGTGTTGAAGAGATTAATTTTATGAAAAAGGAGGTTATCAAAGCTACAAGCCGACGTTGTTTAAATTTTGATTTAAATGATCACCCAACAGAAGGATGCCTATTCAGGTGTGGATCAGTAGGGGAAGGATCCCTGTTCTTTGAGCTGCAAAAACTAGAAAGGGAGATGAGGAAAAAGACAAGAACAAAAATAAAGAAACAAAGAAACAAAGCAGCTTCACCATGTCACCACTTGTTGCCAGCAAGGGCTGCAGCTAAGATTGATCGTTTCCCACTTTTGTACAAGCCTGATATCTGCATGTTATGCCTTGCGACAGAAAACACTCCAATTCCCAGAACAAAAAGAACACATAATAAAGGCCATGAGACTCGATGAATTTGATGAACATCAATATGACCATCTCTCGTGGGGTTGTCGTAAAAGAATGTGCTTTATGTCAACTAAAGATTTTGTATCAGCAAGTCAATCTTTCATGGTATCTGCACAAAGTGCAAATTCATCGAAGATTAGATCCTACAAACGTATCATCCGTCAGTCCATTGAAATGGCAGAATCTGCAGATTGCGATTTTGATGTTAGAATACTCTCTGAAGCTCAAACTACTGCTGTTGTTCCATATGAAGGGGTAGGACAGATAACTGTTTGTGAAAGATTGTATGAATCGAAAAAGGCAAAAGCAAGAGCTAAAGTTGATTTATGTGAGGAAACAATGCGAATATGGGGACTTCTAATGGGGAAAACCGACGATAAAAAATCAGCAATTGACTTCTAATGGGGAAAGGTTTTGGGAAAAAGAAAGACATGTCTTCAAGGGACGAGCAGAAGCATATATAGCAAGCCTGCATCTTCAACAAAGTAAAATCAACATGCTAAAACCAAATTCTTTATGCTCCTGTCAAAATCCTGCAAATCTCTGGCACATTATAACATATCTTCTAACTCTGACAATCATTTTTCCCAGTGAAGCTAAAAGTTTAGAAAGCATAACGAATGCCAAAATCAATTAAAAAAGACGTAACCGGTATATTGCATTGCTCAAAAAGTATTGGATAGTTATCAACAAAGCTGTGTGAAAAAGTAGGGAAAACGTCACAATTGCATAATTGTAAAGGAGAAGCTGCATGGGGAGTATGGAGGTACATCACATGATGCACAGCGCACAGTGTACAGTGTACTTTGGAACAACCATTCCAAAACATCATTCAAAAACAGTTTTCTGTTAATTATAATAAGTTGACGTACTTAAGCTTTTTTCAATATCCTCATACTTCCCAATATACCAAAATCTTATGACATTTCTCATACATTATTTATCATTAGTCATAGTAAATAGTTATAGAATATCCTTGGTCAAAGTCAAAATTTGGGCATATTCATAGTGGCCTATTGATCAGACTGCACAAATTCAAACGTTCTGTAATAAATGGAAATCTCCTGAGCATAGTCAAGAAATTCACATATTCATGGGAACCCGAGTATCGAATTTGACCATCAATGAACGAGTTTAGAAACCCGAGTCTAAAGATGTGACCCTTTACTTGAGTTTTATTGAAAACATAAATAGTCTTTCTAAAATTTGCCACCTTCATTTTGCTAATTTTCAAATTTGTCAAATTCCAAACCTAAACAAACTAGAGATCAATAACCAAAATCTGGATGAATTTTTATCTACATGCAATCAACGAGAAGTAGAACTAGAATTTTTACTAGAAGTAGTGGAAAAAGTTAGCACCATCACATCTAATAAGAAGAGTTCACTTTATTACAGGTCTCACAGTAGAGGAGATCCAGCAATTGCTTTTGGAGAGGTGTGTGGTCTCAGCTCGCTGCAAGTTTTTATTTTCATAGCAGAAATATAATTTTATTTTAAGAATAGAAGTGTTCTAAAGAGATGCTGAAAGATTTATATTAGCTATCTTGCATAAAAAACTAACACTTATCTTTTTTTATTCAATACTACCCTTATATATAAGGAGCTCAAGTCCACTTTATTATAATGAGATAACATAAGCATCTCATTCAGTTATTTACTTTGCAGGATTTGTATGTGTTAGAGCATTTGATACAGAATCACGAGCACCTCGACCTTTGACAGTACATCTGCATTTCCTACCAAGCATGGCCGAGAGGAGAAAAACAAACACATTACTTCAATTGCGGAGTAGAATAAACAGAAGAACCAGATTCATAAAAGAAGGGAGTATATTAAGTGCAGAAATTGTGATCCTCCAACTGCAGTATCCTTCCACTCTGCTAGAATGTAGTCAAATTTTACAAACCATAAGTTGCTACAAAGATCAAGCTAGTATGTAGTCAATGCCTTGTGAAGCATCACAAGCTAATAAGATGGAAAAAAGGTACCGAAACAGATGGAGCCCTGACCAAGATCATCAGCCAAAACCAAACAATTTGTAGAATTTAGAATTTGTACCCGGCACAAGAGCTAAACTCAAAACAAAAAAAGCGCCAAAACTCGAGAAGAGCTGCTTTGTACCTTTTCTCTAGATGGTAGCTTCCACGTGAAATCAGAATTTTTAATGAACAAATGCACGATGTATAACCTTTACCATAAGCAGCAGCTACATTCAAAAGAAGCAAGCACCAACGGTCAAATTGCTGCTTCGAACCTGCAGCATCAACAGGGCCAACAACGTGGAATCATAAATTAAAGCAAAACAAATTTGCAAAATATAGAATTTATACAAAAAAGAAAAAGAAAACCAGCAGCTAAATTCAAATCTAAGTGAATGCCAAGACAGAAGGATGCCGTGAGATCATAAACTAAAGTAAAGTAGGCCAGCGACAACGTCAAATCATATATCAGAACAAGCAGCAAATCTGCAAAATATAGAATTTGTACCGGAAACAGCAGCTAAATTCAAAATCATATATCAGAACAAAAAGTATGTACAATATAGAATTTATAACAGAAACATCAACTCATTTCAAATCAAAGTGAGCACCAAAATGACGCGCCAATGACATGAGAAAATTAACTTAAGTAAACAACCATCAGTAATGTCAATGACGATGCAATATTATAAATTGCAACAAATAACAAATTTGTAAAATGTCGAATTTGTACCGGACACAGCCCCTACATTCAAATCAAAGTAAGCGCCAAAACTACAACAGTGACATGACAATTGAGATCACAAATTAGAGTAATCAACCATCAACAACGCCAAAGACAATCAAAAGCATAAACTAGAACAAACATAAAATTTGCGCAGCGTAGAATTTGTACCACAAACAGCAGCTAAATATAAAAAAAGAAATAAGCACCAAATTCTCAACAACTACGCAAAACCATAATTTAGAACAAACAACAAATCTGCACAACAAAGAATTTGTACCACAAACAAAATCGGAATTAAAAATTGAAATGAGAACCATTACAACAATTACGATGTGAGAACATAAATTAAAGCAAACAAGCACACCACCGGAATTCATAAAATACAACAAAAACAAAAAACAAAAAATTTGCACATTGTCGAAATTGAATTTTGTACCATAAACAAAATCTATATATATGATATCATGAGTGAAAACGAACAACAGATTTATGCAATGTCGAATTCGTTCGACAAGCAGCGGCAAAATTTAAATCAAAACTGAGCGCCAAAACTCAATCCATAATAGCTGCTGCATACCTTCCGCCACACACCGTACCGACGATGACAAATCATGATTTGGAGTACCCGCCGGAGAAAGAGAATAGGAGGTGCGAAGAAGTCGGCGGCGGAGCAGATCGCCGGCGGGGAGAAGACAGACCGATCAGCGATGGGTCGTTGGCGAGGACCGAATCGATCAAATGACCGAGTCCGATACAGGATTGTTGAAGATATTCGGGCTGTTTGTTGAGTTGGATTTGGATCTCCGACCAATATCGCACAGCTATTGACCGTGTCCGTTTACTTTTTCGTGTTTGTTCAGCTTCAACTTTTGTGCTCATGGCGTAGGATCTTAGGTTGCGATATAAGCCTCATTTGATTGGGCCACGTGGAGTCTATATGGACTTTTACCAACTATTTCAACACGTAGGAAATTTAACTTTGTTTATAAAAAATACATAAAATACAAACGTGCAATAAAAACTTGCTAGGCACCGTAGTAAAACTTAATTAGTGTAATTCAAAAATTTATATACACAAAATTATATTTTTTATGGTATGTTAAATAAATTTTATTTATACAATTAGTAGTTTTTGTGAAACTCAGCTGACACAACCGAATAACCCAATTAAAAACGGGGCACAAATAAAAGGGAAAAATAGAGCGCAATTAAAAAATTTTCTTTAGGTAAATGGGCCCATGATCCATCTTCCATCTTGACCTTCTAAAGAACCGAATGTTTTACTTTTATATTTTTTGTTTTTTAATTCATAAAAATAAAACATATTCTACAAATTAATATTTTCTCTTGTTTTATTTGGTACGGGCAACAAAACCACTATAGTTTGATCCCCAAGCCATTATTTTTTTATCAAAGAGAAGTCAAATATCATGAGTATAATAGGTGTAATTATTTTTTATTGTTAAGTTTAATGAGGGGCTTTGGGAAAAATTACGAGTTTAAGTGAGTTTTTGTAGAAACAAAAATGAACAGATTTAGTTGAGCAGCCACCTTTGTGTGTGATGAAAGTGATGGCAGTGAAACGTGAAATAATTAGTAAAACTTTTTGGGGGAAGACTAAATAATTATCCACAAAATAATTTAAAATTTATAAAAATTGAAGGGTGGGAAGAATCACTACACAGAGGACAGAAAAAAGAATGATAGGACTTGGTTAAGCAACCACCTTTATATGTGTTCCGTAAATGGCTTCAATGAAATATGGTGCCAAAATTTTTCTTTAGCTATTTATATATTATTTTGCTTGTGTTAATATTTGGTTGAGATTGTTTTAATGAGGATTGTTGTAGTGTAGGAAATATATATTGATTTATGGATAATAAAATGTATCATGAAAATGTCTAACTCAAGTTAACAGTTATTATAAATTCTACTAATTTCCATTGCAATTTTTTGTTCTTTATAATGTTTATTTTGTCCTTTCATTTTACAAATTGGTTGGAGATATTGATCTTAATATACAATCTACACGATTATAATAAATAAGTAAGTTTTAAATATGGTTAATACATTTTTGAAGGTCAACCCTGTTAACTTATTCGATTAATGAAGGATTGAAAGCTCATTACGGGCAGAGTTAACTCAAAACTTAATAGTTATTAAATTATTGTTGTTTTACTAGTACCCACTTAACCATTAAGTATAAATACACATAAATAATCTTCTCTTAACCAACATAAAAGAAATATAGTTTATGCCTATATTGACATGGCTTTGCCCAAGCCAACATTCTTTGACCTTTGACCGTTGACCTTCCCCTAAGACCAGCTACATATGTACCCACCACCCATTACTATTTTGACTTTTTCAAGCACAACGTAAGTGCAAGTCTCTTTCTTCAAATGGTTTTTCTACAACTTCGGCCAT
This sequence comes from Piper betle, assembly GCA_033002965.1. NCBI lineage: Eukaryota > Viridiplantae > Streptophyta > Magnoliopsida > Piperales > Piperaceae > Piper > Piper betle. Next base: position 61,162 of record JAURVB010013629.1, on the reverse strand, counting down.
CCCTTCTATTGAAGCTTCACGCTCTTTTAATATCGGTATGTACAAACAATAGGAAATCCGATATATATGACACTTGTTGAAGGCAGCATAAATATCAATAATTTTATTTTTTACATTGTCATATTTTAATCTTAGATATTTTAATTAAACTTCTAAACTTTTAAGCATAGTCTTTAACATTGATGGCAATAATATAACATTGTTGGACTATTTTTTATAATGAAATTACTATTTTTTTAAAAAAATATTATTATTATTTTCAATATAGTTAATTTGGAATATACAATTGACCTTGGGAAGAAGGTCAGATTCGGTGAATAACCAAAAGAAATGGGCAGGCCGTGGGCCCGTTGGATGAGATTCCGGTGGCGCCCGCAGGAACAACCGAGCGTGAAATTTAAGCAACCATCACTGGCGAGCGTGCCACGAGCGCTGCCCTCTTTTGGTGGGATGACCATTATACCCTCATCTATGGCGTGCATAATACGGTTAGTTTTTTTTTTGAAAAAGAGGTTTTCTTATATTATTTAGTATCTAAAAAATCAATATTAATAATCGGAGACTGTGAATATTTTTTATCACAATAAAACAACCCTTTAAAATAAGATTATTTTTAAAACAAAAGATTAATAATATTAAATGTGTTGGAGATTTGGTTATTGTTGCTCGGGGACTAATATAACATCATTGTTATAAATTTTAATTGGTCAAATGTCTTAGACATGATGATTGAGACTTACTAAGGGTTGATAAAATTAGGTTATTTTTGCCTTCATAGTGGCTAACTTTGCCTGCTTTCATTTTGTGATGTTTTTTTGTCTTCAACTCTTCTAATATTTTTTTATTGGTCTTATGTTTAAATAAAAGAGAATAATTAGCGTTAGAAAGAGCGACTAAATATTTAAAATTTTATCATTTATAATTATATAAATTATGGTTTAAGATTTATGCCCTACCACTATTTGAGTATTGAATGAACGTAGAAGACAAAGAAGATTTTTATAGTTATTATTTTATTTTAGTTTTTTAAATGAATATATTTTAGATAATTTTTATTTTTCTATTTTATTGTAATTATATGTAATTTCGAACCCGTGAGATAATATCAAAAAGTATTTACCATTTCTGATAAAAAACTCAATTTGTGATATATATATATATATATTTGTTTTAGAAAATACAAATTAATACCCATATGAATTCCTTCCATTAAATAAAATTGTATAATACTCAAGGCTTATTGGTTAATTACTTTATTTTTTGATTAATTGTAATCTTAAAGAAAAAGTTCGTAAAGGGTTGAGCACATAATTTAAAATTTTAATTTCCTTACACAATATTTTTTTACGACAATATTTTTTTCTTAATCACTGATACAAGCAACTAATATGTGTGATATCTATTATAATCTATATACTTTTTAGGTCAATACATTATAAAGATTCATTATGGTATATTGTGTAATAAAAAAATCAGTCTCAAATTATAAAGATATGAATATTAATAATGTATATGATTTTTTTACAAAATTTAAAATATGTTTAATAAATTATAATTTATTATATCGAAAGGTAGCATGTACAAAATTAACATATTTTTAAATTGTTAGCGATGAAGCCAATTGATTAAGAACATCTTTATTGAATGATTCACTTATAATATACAACAAGATTTAAATTATGCATTACAATCGCATTTTAATATTCTTTTTTAAAAAATTATATTGTTTTAAGAGACATTCAGCGACTCAAACTCATAATCACAAATTTATTAAAATTAATCAAAAAACATATTGCAATGAAAATATTACGGGCCGTGAGTTTCTCTCTCACTGTATACATTTCGATAAATAGTAAAAATAATGATATAAACCAAGTATAGGTTTACACAAGAATAATATTATTTTTAAATAAATATTATATAAATTACTGAGTTTAGATTGGACAATTTATTAAATAAAAAATATTTTATATTTATGGATACATGATATAAGAAATACGTAAAGTTGAACACAATAAAAAATTAACGTTTAAAAAATCTACCCTTATTTATGAGTTATAACAACTACTCAAATTGTTATAAATTATAAAAATATTTTTTAAGTGATTCGGGAATTATAAAAATGGGTATTTTTTGACAATTTTTTTTTTGGGAGCAAGTGTTATTAATTTGAAGCCTTAATTAACGATCCTTAATAATAAGGGTAATATCGTAATTGAGCACAGTACGAAGGTTCCGACAAATCCTGGGTCTGAGATTCCGGAGAATCAGTCGTTCCTGGTGTCGAGAAGGAGACGACGGTGGACAGGATCGTCTTCCTCTTCCTCTACGTCTTCCCACCGATCATCCCCCATTTCTCTCCTTGATCGATCGACTATAGTCCAGGTTGTTTGATCGCCGCAGAAAGTTTTCTTCTTTTTTTATTCCGGCTTTTTCTGTGTTTTCTTTTTTTGTATTTTTTCATGGTCTGTATGAAATGTTTAGGAATTGTGCTTGTATGCGGTTGTTTGTGTCAGGTTGGTTTGGTGCATGTGCGTCAGATTCGAGAAAGGTGATGGCTTTATTCACTTTTGTGTTTGTTTTTGTTTTGTAATGTCGTAGAGCCGGTGGTTTCCTTTGGGGCTTGTGGCTTGTTTGATGTCGATGATGTGATTGTTGAGCGTGGTTATAGTGTTCATCGAGGTATTTTGAGGGGTATATATTGTTGGTGTATTGTGAAAAGCGGTAGTGGTTTGGTGTATCAAATGATAAATTAATTTATTTTGAGGACTTGCGCCAGTCAAAATGTTTGTTGTAGGATTTTTTTAAATTTAAAACATTGTGTTTGTTTGGGTGCAGGTCTGATTTTTGTTCGTGTCTTTGCAGATATGGCTTCAAAACGTATTTTGAAGGAGCTCAAGGACCTTCAAAGGATCCTCCCACCTCTTGCAGCGCTGGTATATCTTTTTTTCTGTGTTTTTGTCGTCCACAAGTATTTTATCTATGCGTTCTTTTGGTTATACAGATTGTTTGACAATTATAAATTTTTATTATTTACCCTATTATTCCAAACTGAATGGATTATGCTTTGCTCTTTTATTGTGATATTCGTTTGTACTAGATAAACCGTGTGTATACGTCCATAGAAACAGCACTGTTTGGATACTTGGAAAAAAACCGAGTGATAATTTGCTTTAAGGTCTTACAGATAATATGGCTGTAAGACCCAATTGGGTATAAACAAATCATCCTCTATTAAATATCATTAGTGGCAGTTTTGAAATTTCAGTGTGCCATTACCCATGCATATCTAGTTGCTCACTGAGTCTCACAGCCATTGGTTGCAAGACCTTACCGATGATTATTTTTCTTTTTTGTTTTAAGACCATATATTGGAGGAAGATGAAAATCATAAATGAGTTGTATAATATGGGAGAAAACATTGTAAATTATGTGAATACTTAATCAGATTATTTACTCTAGGCAAATGAAATATTTAATTGGACTTGATCTACCAGTTGATGATTGAATAAAACATGACTAAAAATTACTTGTTTGCTAGACTATAAATTGTGGCTAAAAATGTTAAATTTAATTATTTTTGGAGTTTTTTAAGTAGTAGCTTCCTTTTTTCAGGGTAAATTTGTATAATTTTCTTAAGTGGAAGTTTGGATAGTAAATTTGATGGATCAATTAAATTATTGCCTAACCATTGTAGGTCCTGTGGCGGATGACATGTTTCACTGGCAGGCGACAATAATGGGCCCCCCAGATAGTCCCTATGCCGGGGGTGTATTCCTAGTTACCATACACTTTCCCCCTGATTATCCATTCAAGCCACCGAAGGTATTGTCCTTATATTATATGCGATGGATTAAAATCCCCGAATGTACTGCTTTTAATTTGTCTTCCAGTCATCATAGTTGGTGGGTTTTGTGAAATGCAGCACATGTTTAGATGGTATATGTATTTGAAAATTTTTGATTATTCATTTACCTTACACCAAGTGTCTCTGGTCACGTTGCCTTGTTATAATTTATGAAGTTGGTTTTCATGAAAGATGGTTTCACGCCATGCTACATTTTTTGCCATTTGAAAGGTTGCATTTCGAACGAAAGTGTTCCATCCAAACATCAACAGCAATGGCAGCATCTGCCTTGATATTCTTAAGGAGCAGTGGAGTCCGGCACTTACCATTTCCAAGGTTTGTCTGATACTTGATTTTTATAATTTGATTGTTGATTTTTCAGTCACCTATCATAATATATTTGAAAATATAATTTGATTGTATGACAAATGTTTGGCTTTGTTCTACGTGTTGATTTTTTTATTAATTGACCAATTATGAATTATGAATTTAGGTTTAAGAATGTTTTGTGAATTCTAGAGTCAGGTCTTCCTCCTTTAGCCCTCCTTTCTTTTTTGAGGATGAGTAGTATCTTGCATATATGGTATACATGAGTATAAAATGTTATTTGATTTCATATTTTTTCGACATTTTTTTATGGTGATGCTTATAATTTGCTAGTATTTAGAAGGTAGCAAGAGGACTAATACAATTAGCCAAAAGCTAAGAAAATTTTGTTGTTGAGCCAAGTCTAGGTTGAGCTTTATGAGCTGGACTAGCCACGTGCTGTAGAATTTTTATGCATTTTTTTTATAAAAATGAAAGTAATATGGAAATTTGACATTTTATATTGATAAGAATGCAATCATGTACATTGAAACTGGTCCGGTTGAAGCATGGGTTTGAGCTTCGCGTGTATTGAGTGTCGAGAAAGCACTTGTTACATGTCTATTGAAAGCATGAAATAGAATGTGATTGTTTCTGTTTTTGAGTATTATTTTAAGGATATTTTTGTCTTCCAGAATTTGGCATGTCGCATGTTGATATCACAATGCACATTGTGACAAAAGCTGCATGAGAAGCTGGTGGAGGTTTTTTGGTTTCATATTTAGGCTGGTTCAGATTTTTTTGGGGAGCCTCGCAAGGCAAGATTTATAAGATTTTTTTGCCAAGAACTACCTGATGTTATCAGGGAAGTGAATCGATTTGTTCCATGAGAATCTTGTCTTCATAAGAAGGGGGGAATCTTGTGGTAACTAGTAAAAGTGGCCGCCATGTGGCTTAGTGGTCATTGGTTCAAGTCGTGTGGAGCCAGCCTCTCACAAAAAATAGGGGTCTACAGTAGACCTTTTGTGATTCAACCCTTCTCCAGACCCCCATGTGCAGGAGCCTTTGTGCACCTGACTGATTTTTATCCTGCTTTTACAAGATTTGGCATTCTTTTGTCAACCACTTATCTCGCTTGCAACCATCTTAAATGAAGTAGCTAAAATTTTCTCTTTTGGGGGGGGTCCTTGCATTGTTTTCTTGATTGTAGTATTCATGGGCTGCCTGAGGATTTGATAGCAGCCGTGGAGGAGAAATTGTTTGGTCTTGGAGAATAAGGTTGATTGGTTTATTCTTCTCCATCCACCTTATATTCCCAAGTAGGGGTCAGAGACGTGGATCCATGTTAGGAGAAATGTCAAAGTTTTGGTGGCCAGATGCCATTCTTGACATGAACCTTCTTGTTGGGATATATATACAATAGGGTTTTATTAACCTTCCTGTTGGGTTTTTAGTATGTTCTACCTAGTTGCACATTGTTTAGCATGACGTCTAAAATTCATGGTCTAAATGGAAATTCTCTCTTTTCTTCATAAAAATCATGAGCTATGAAGTTTCTACAGAGTGATAACATTTGAAAAGTATTAGTCGTCTTCCTTTATCTCATTTTAGCTATGGTATGAAATCTTCCAAGGTTGTTTTTTCATTGAAAAGTGCTTATTTTGTGGTAATACTTCCCGTTAGGGCGTAATATATGGTTGGAGTGAATGAGATACCTGTTGCTTTGAGTCGGGCATGAATGTTTCCTATTTGGATTATTATTTTAGAAACTGGGTTTTCTCGTGTCTATTTGGATTATTTGATGATAGTAGATAAAAAATAGATCGATGGGTTTACATACAAAATATTTAGAGATGCTCTACTTTTTTAACACCCAGGTTCTTCTCTCCATCTGCTCCTTGCTGACGGACCCAAACCCTGATGATCCACTTGTTCCGGAGATAGCGCACATGTACAAAACAGATAGGAACAAGTACGAGACCACAGCAAGGAGCTGGACCCAGAAATATGCAATGGGTTGAGACTAGAAAGAGGATCTGTCACAGCTCTCTTGAAGCTCCTAAAGTGTCATACCCCTGCTGACGAAATGGGAAACTCTGTTAGCTTATTTGATGAACTACGAAGGCATTTGCATTTAGTTTTTTCACGAAACGTGGTTTTAGAAAACTAGTGCAAGTGAAGACGTCCAAAAACAGAACTCAAAATTTGTCTATTGTGATGATAATTATGTTGTACTTGGAATTTGCTTTTGCTCTGTGCTGGGTTATGACCATATTGTGATTTGCAGTTCATCTTTTATGTGCAGCTTTTTCAAGGCCATGGCCATTGACATTTGTGCGTCTTCAACAATCTTTTTATATTCATGATATTTTGCAAATTCACTAGTCTTTTTACCAAGGTGGTTGTCTTGGGTGTTTTTGATTGTTTAGTTGCAATTGTTCACATGATTGCTTGAAGCCTATCTCTGTTGTTCCCGACCAGTAGTTGTGTGCCACCAGGTCATTGGCATCTTGACTCAACGAAAAGAACAAGAGCTGTTCTATTCCTCTGATTATAGATTATAACTTAAAAATTATAGATTGATGAGCTATCACCTAATTGCCATAAAAAAAGTAGTAGATTATTTAGTCGACTGTTGGTGTATTGGTATCGAAAAGTTCATCCCAGTTAGTATTTAAGATATCAGCTTGATGTCTTTTTTATCTCAAGGGAGTCTTTCAAGGCATATTATCCTTCTGACTTTATTAATGCCTCCCCTTATTGTTTGTTAGCTCTACTATATGCTGTTATCCATATATTTATTTTTTTATAACTTAAGATTAGTGTTACCACGGGTCGGATCGGTCTTTATAGGACCCAAGTCCGACCTGTTAAAAAATACCCGACCCAAATATAGTTTTTCAACTTAGACCTGAACCTGACCCAAACTCGATTTTTCAAACCCAAACCTGGACCATTGATAATAAATATATCATATGTATTTATATAAAATACACAAAAAATAAAATAGTTTATGATAATTATTCTTACTTATAATAAAATAAAATATAGTTTATAAGATATTATATATATATATATATATATTTAATATTATATAAAAATTAAAATTTATAACAAAAATTAATTATTTATCGGGTTAGGGTCTTTATAGGGTCAGGTTGTTTGAGACTTGAACTCGGACTTGATATAATTATACCCAAATCTGGAATATTTTAGTCGGGTCGGGTTGGATACTTTGTTTACCTAGACCTATTAATAGCACTACGCAAGATCTAATTTGGCCGAATTAATTGAAATATTTTTGTCTGGTTCAATTTGATTTTAAGAGTAATTTGGTTTAGGTTTGGTTACAAAATTTGGCTGCTAAATAAAATTCGGTCAGAATTGAACTGATTGAATGCTCACCCGTGCTCAATATTTTTTTAAAAAAATATAGTTTAGACATTTTTATTTAATTTTGTTTAAAATGTCATTCATACAAAGTAAAAATTGGTCCAAAATCAGAATAAGTATATCATATGCTTATTTGTTAACTTTACACTTAAATAAGCTAGTTTACATGCTACAATCTGCTCAAAATGAACATGGTGAACGCAAGATATTGGTAGCATAATTGGTCATCCCTTCTTTCTACCATGACCCTTTACACCCTTTTTGTTCCCATTCTTAAAAAAACAAGACCAAGTCTCTCTTATTGGAAAGGCATGTCTACAAAAACCATTACATCAGATATAAATACAAAATTTTCTAATGTATTTAATCCTTAGCTTTCTTACTTTTCTAAACTAGTGCTCTGAGTTGAGACCACTTGTTTTCAACTGAAGGCCCAGATTTTACATTACCGGCTTACATTTGGTGGTTGTTGATTAGTGGGTCATTCCCATACTTTATTTTATAGCCACTTTTTTGGTTGCTTGTATCTTACATAAAAACTTATTTTCCTTAAATGAATGAATTGTATGATGCAAATCTTGTATTGGGTGGTGGGCCTTAGGCGGCTCGGATGATTTCAATGCCAAGTGTTGGGCCTACCAAATGTTAGACATGTTGGGCCTTGTAGGGTGGGTGATTGCAAGCACAGGGAAGGATTTTGTGGCCAAGAAAATGAGAATTGGTTGAGTGGAGTCTTCTTTTTGAGATCTTTTTTTCTGGGTGTTTAATTGAGACTGTGAATCTTGTTTAGTTTGTTCTTGGAAGGCGATGTGTTTGTTTTATCAAGTGTATTTGCCATTGTGAGGACAGGGCTTTTGGAAAGTGAAACAGTGAATATGTTGACCAGTTTTGGCACTATTTGTGTTTTTTTTTTAACTACTATTTGATGTTAGAACTTAGAAATCATAAACTAATGGAGGAACTTTTCAAGGAAGATCATTGTTAGCAATTGTTGTCGGGAAGATGGAATGGTAAGAGCACCCGTGTAAATAAGAAGCCCTTGAATACAATAAAATGCATTTTTTCCAAAGGAAAATTAGAAGAAGAGAAGTGTATTTGTCGTTTGACAAGTTACCGAGATTAAGTTGAGAGTCGAACTTTCAGCCTCCGGCATGACCATTAAACTCTAAATTCTAAAAATTCATGACATAATATATATAGTCCCAAGTGACTTCAAAGTAAAAATATCAATAACATCCTCCTCTAAACAATCCGAAAATTGTTCGGCAACCTTGTAGTAATTATAAGTTCTCATTATTTATTGTTTTAGAAAAAAGTAAAATTTTTTGTTAATTTAACCGAACCAATTAGAAATATAAATGGGTACGACATAAGGCTTAACCATAAACGTTTAACTGATTTGATAGAACATAATTATGTCATTTTTTTATATTTTGTGAATGAACATTAACTTTATTTCGTAACATAGTTACAACATATAAATATGAGCTTTTTTTTAAGCATGTTTTCTATAAAATTATTCCAATGATTGAAGGATTTTTTAGTCCACGCGCCCATAATTACATCGTGGATCATTAGACAGGATTTCAAAGATGAAAAGAAAAACAAAGTCTCTTTTTGTTATAATTAAAATATTAATTTATTTTATTTTAGATATTAAAAATATTATATATATATATATATATATAGTCCAAAGTAAAAATATTAATAACAACCACCTCTAAACAATCCGAAAATTGTACGGCGACCTTGCAGTAATTATAAGTTGCTATCATCAAATAATCCAAACAACTCTTAAAAAACAAAAGAAATAAAAAAGTACGCCAGGGCTGTAAATGATTAGCCGATTCACTCACATAAATAACACAAATAAAGTTTTTAGAATAACATTTAGGCTTATGGACAACTCTGTAATTTTAATTATATGTCAAGTTTGACTGTAAAAACCACTTTCTATTTTGTCTTCTGTAATGTCAGCAAGAGTTTTTCTCCCATCTCATATCCTTTGAATATATATTGGCTATTGCCAATTCAATGAAATAAGAAATCTTTTCCTAATCTTTCTCATTATTTATTGGTTTAGAAAAAGGAAAAAAATTTGGCTAATTTAACCGAACTAATTAGAAATATAAATAGTTTTAACATAAGGCTTAACCATAAACGTTTAACCAATTTCATAGAATATAATTATGTCATTTTTTATATTTTATGAATGAATTTTAACTTTATTTCGTAACATAGCTACAACCTATAAATATGAGCTTTTTTTAAGCATGTTTTTTATAAAATTATTCGGATAATTGAAGGATTTTTTAGTCTTTGCGCCCAGGATTACGTCCTGGATCATTAGATAGGAATCCGAAGATGAAGAGAGAAACAAAGAATATGTCATCTGCTCATTTCACCCGATTATATTCAAAAGTCTCTTTTTGTTATAATTAGAATTTTAATTTATTTTATTTTATATATTAAAAATATTATATATTTTGTGTAGAGACTATTTTTGATAGAAATAATTTTTTTGTTTTATACCGTATATATTTTTCTATTCATAAATGTGTTATGTAAAATAGTAAAAAAATAACAAAATTTTGACCTTTTAACTAACAACAAAATAGTTAAAATTTGGTTATGTTACATAGAACTTCGTGAATTCGGTTACCGGTTTAATTATAGTTAATAAAATAAAAATGGTTAATAGTTATAGTTAATAATATTGACCAAGTCTGTTTAGGCCTTAATCACGAGTGTTTCCCTTGGATGAACTATGAGAGTCATACCTCGGGGACAACATTTAAATTAAAAAACAATTTTTATCATTTTTTCCCTTTTACCCAACATAAATATATATATATATATCTTTAATTAATCTTTGCCTTATATATTGTAGGTTGAAGAGATGTATGGAATCTTCTCGTTTGAGATTAAAAACTGTCTTTGGCGTACTGTTCAATCAAACCGAAGTCCAAAAAGATTGGGAAATGCATGGAATGCATGCTTTGGCAGTCACCTACTGAATGCTGACCACTGTTTTTTCTTGCTTCCCAAGCGAAACGTTCATAAATAATAGATGATATCATTCATTGTCGGAAACATGTAGAACCATTGATGTTGTATTCTAACTAATTCGATGAGGTTGACTCTAGTTTGGATTAGTTCTTCTCATATAAAAAAGGATGTATGATATAGTCTATCCTTAAGTCAACCTTGGGAGAAGAATAGGAAGTATGAGCACATTGTAACCTTAGCACTACCATACTATGCAAGCCATTTAGGGGACAATATTGCGCAGGAAGTTAATCCATTTTTCACAAATAAACAACAGATAGACTAAAGTATTTACGCATTCAAATAAGAATGTTGTATTTCCTTGTGTATTTTAGAAAATTAAGTACATTTAATGTGGAAATATGTCTTTTGGATAGATGGGTAGGTCACAAGTTTCCACTAACTGAATTGGAATTATTGAGGAAAATAGTTTGGGATTCAACCTGGTTGTTGGTGATGAAAAATGCTCATGTGCAATTTGCCCCTCCTTGGTTCCCTTTGTCCCATGAGATGAGTGGAAGGAGTGGTTGAGTCACAAAGGTTGTGTCAAGCCAGTTCAAAACCTTTTCATTAAGCATAAATTGATGAAAATATTGGATGTGAATTGTTATTGCTCACTAAGCGCACATAGGCCACCCATTAAGCTTGAGACATTGGATCATTTTTAGTCTAGGGTTTTAAAAGGTTCGAGTTCAAACCTACTTCAAATAATATATTAGTTTTCAAAATTGATTCTGCTGAATTCAATGGTGCAACTCAAGGCTTCTGATTCTAAGTGGAAAAAGGTAGGATACAGTTTTTTCTTCAATCCAAAATATAATAGGATTTTGCTGATAAGTCTCAAAAAAAAAATCTTCATTGTTATTTAAATTTTTATCTTCCGAATCGGCCAACCTGAATCTCAAAAAAGTCAACAGATCGTATTATTTGACACATAAATTTATTTTCTTTTATATTAAAAAAACCAATCCTATTTTCTCAGGCCCATTTAGCAACGGAGTAGAGGGCGGCCACTTACCCCTTCTTTTTTTATTTTTTTACCGAATATAATAATCAAGGGCTTTGGTCCCACAATTCAGAGCAAGTGTGTGACTGTGGGCCCAGGAGAAAATGGCGGGAAAATGACCGCCTCCACCGCAGTACTCGGTCCATTACAACGCGAAATCGGCGAGCGCCAACAACCTCCTCCCTCGCCTTTTTTTACATATCCCCAAACTACCCCTTGACGCCGGCCCCACATATGAGGGCCCCACATCCATTCATCGACAACACCGCGCCACGTAAGCGAACACGCCAGCTGGACCCACGAAACTCCCCAAACTACGCCCGAGTTATTTCCGAAATCCCCACGTCCGCCTCCGATAAATGCCCCTCCTCCTCCGCCAAAACCCAAAACCCTCGCCGGCGACGGCAAGCCCTGCCCTTCTCCAGCCGGCCGCCGGCGGTCCCCTGGCTGGACAATAAGATGTCTGACGACTCAGAGCTTGAAGAGAAAAGCTCGGTCCGTTCTTGCAGAGAAAGCGGTCGCCTTTCCGGTTCTTCACCTATGAGTGAAGCTCTCTAAACACCATCCTGCAAGCTTTGCGAATCCAAGGTTTGGAGAAGAAGGCAACGGTTCTTCCTCCGGTGAGCTGACTCCGATTCCCGATTCGGGTGGGAAAAGGTGAGATTTTTCGTGTTTTCCCGGCGAGGAGTGGTGTAGGTTGGGGGCGGGGTAGGGGGAGATGGAGGGAGACTCCGAGGTTTCGGGGATGATGAAGTTCTCGGACCACGTTGTGACCACCGTCAAGTTGGTCGGGAGACGGCACGGTTGGAAGTTTCCGGCCAGGCGGGTCGTGCGGATCGTCGTCGCCGACGCCGACGCCACCGACTCGTCTGACGATGAGCCGGACTCTGACGCCCGGCGGGTGAAGCGCCACGTGCACGAGATCGACATTCACTGCTCGCCGGACGGCGGCCGGGGAGGAAGAAGCAGCCAACCGCGGCCGCCGGCGTCCGGCGGGGACGGGGTTCGTGGGCGTGCGGCGGCGGCCGTGGGGGCGGTACGCTGCGGAGATCCGGGACCCGCGGCTGCGGAAGCGGGTCTGGCTCGGCACCTTCGACACGGCCGAGGAGGCTGCCGTCGTCTACGACGCCGCAGCGGTGAAGCTCCGCGGCCCCGCCGCCGCCACCAACTTCCCGGCCTCCCTCTCCGCCGCCTCCTCCTCCCGCTCGGCGGCGGCGGACGAGAAGACGGCGTCGCCGACTTCGGTGCTGGGCTACTGCTACACGGACCTGGCGGTTGAGCTCGCCCGGCTCGACGAGGCGGCGGCGCTGGGTCTGGACGAGCTCGACGGGCCGGAGAAGTTCGCCGAGCTCGACGGGCCAGAGAAGTTCGCCGAGTTCGACTCGGAAGAGTTCCGAGCTGAGATACTCGCTATCCTATAATTACGTAAATACTATTATTATCTATGATGAATGATTATCATATTTATCTATTAGTCTAACCTAGTTTTTACCACCGTTTTTATTTATATCTATATCTATATCTATATATATATAGATGATGTTTTTTGTGGTGAATTATAAAGACGGGTATTGTAAATGTTAATTAAATAGGTTTTTAAAAGTTAGTTGTGAAAGAATGCGTTTCTTGATTTGCAAGACATTGACATTGACATTGACGTTGGGCGCCCGTTCGTGTTTGGTCCTTGCGTTGGGCCCAGGCCCATTTCCTGGTTGGGTAGTGTGGGGCCGAGTTTGATTTTTTAATCTTATTTTTTGCGAAAAAAATTTTCGGAAACAAAATTGAATAAAAAGAAAAATTGTTATACGAGATTAGAACGAGAAAGAAGGATTTGGTTAGTTATTTTATTTTTTAAGAGTAGGTGAACACACTTTCGATCAGATTCGATTCTAGTAGAAAGATTGATCCGAATCAAGCATAGTTGCACCTTGGCCGACTCGAGCCTGCTAAAAAATTGGCTAAAATATAAGAGGAAGAGAAGTGGGTGCCGCACCGAAAGTTGGTTCTGATTTTGTTTCTGGTCTAAGAGCATTAGACTGGGATAGACATGTTTGGGAGACCTTGGACATTGTTAAATGTCGAGTATTAAAGCAGAGAAGATCAGATCCACATTTTCTAAGGCATGGATTTGTGACCCCCTCTTGATTGTGATGGACATTTTCGTACCTGACACTTTGAATGAATCAAATTACTTCACGTCTCTTCTCCGCTTTGACTCCTATAAATAGATACCGATTAAATTAAAACAAAATGAAACTTACAAATACACACTTCGGACAAATAATTGACTATTTCTTACGTCATAATTTGAGTCGCTTCCAAGTAAGAAGAACCACCCTTTAATTTTTATGTATATATATATAGTCAGGGAAGTAAAATATTCATCGGTAATAAACAGCCTACCCCTTCGCATAAAGAACGATCATAATCAACTGTAATTTTACGCTCACTAATGGGATGTCGCTTAGAAGTTGATGGCATGCAGCAAAGAGCGACGTTGGTGTCCAAGAAAAGTCAAATTCATAGAATAGAACCATTTAGTGTCAAGATCCGAGCCTACCCCATGAAGGTCAAAATGTTACTATTACACAAGAAGCCCCTGCCGTTGTTCCATTACCGACAATATTCTTTTTTGATGGACTAGGTAGATATGCACTGTTCTACACTCCCCGGTTAAACGAAGCTCGTGATTTGCCGACCAAAACCATCAAAATTAAGATTTTACGTATAATTAATGCCGGTAAAATGAGAAGTGTTTCATGCACGCATAATAATAATAATCTAATAAATTTGCTTTGACAAAGTAGGACACCAAGACTTATGGGGGAGCGTTTATTTAATAGTATTCTAAGAAAATACTCATCTCGATAATTTAACAATAGTCCAACCAATTTCTAAAAATTTATGCAAAATTTTTTTGAATGAGGAAATTTTACTTGTGGCAACGATGGCACCGAACGTTTCAAGCGCAAGGGAGATTTGAGTTTAATGCGGACTTATACTTACACATCTTTCTTCTTATTTGCAGACCAAAACCAAAAGAGGGGTAAAAAGGGTCAAAGTCTTGCATTTGAACAATTGCTCGTAATTATGCAATACTTAACCCTTTATTTGTATTTTCATTGACAGTGACCTTTTTTGTGAAAAGATCGAGATTTTACCTTGAATTTTTTTAAAAAAATTACTTTATTAACACTAAAATAACATATATTTTCAAAATCAATTGAAATCTACAGAATAATATGAAGCACTTGCACATGAAATGGATTATAAAACAACTTGTTTTCCTTTTTTATCAGCTTAAATGATGGATGATTAGGATAAATAATAATATTTAGATTATATGATGGGTATCATAGCCAAAATATAATTATGTTTAATAAATTTATAACTGTGGAAATAAATCAAATGATTCTTTACCTACTTTTTCATGTCATAGTGTAAGGGCATGTTTAAAATATAAGTATCTACGATGTTGTAAATATTTTTGTTAATAAGTAACCATTTATAGTGAAACGTGAACGTTTAAAAAATTGAAGTTATAATAAAAGCTCTCTGTAGTATTAATTGTCATTATAAAAACTTATATTGTAAAATAGAAGTTTCTTAATTGCTTTTTATAATATTATTTTTAGCGATATTACAATAAATAGTCAATGCTATTCAATTTTCAAATCTCGCTTAGAAGCCGTATTGGATTTTTATAGATACATAATATCACCGGTTCAACTTGAGATAGGTTTAATTAGATTTGATACTTTATATCATATGTTAAAATATATATTAAAATTTTTTGCAGCTGCCTTTAAATTAATCAAAATTAGCAAGTATTTTGTCTAAAAAAATCCTATCCCTTTAAAACCTATTTTTATTTTATATTAATAAATTATTATACTAACATTTTTAAAAGTTATAATAATAATGTACTTGTCATTTATTATTTTTGATCCATGACTTTTCATTTTACACCTTATATAGTTTATAACAAAACTTATTTTTTATAAATAAATATATATTAATATTTATTCTTAATTGTTATTTTAATCAACAAATTATAAATTTAAATTTTAGTTTAATTTAATTGCAAAACAAATTACTTCCCTTACATCTTGTCCTCTAGTGTCTTTCTCCATCGTCACCCCTTTCTCCTACCGTGGACTCTTAGCATCTCCATGATTAAACTTACTATTATTGTTTAACTTGTTTATAAATATTCATGTATTGAAAATAATTCAAAGTGGTTGCTAATTAAATAATATAAATCAGATTCAATTACATGCTAACGATCTAAAAATAGAGTTATTTTTATTGTAAATTTCATTTAACTTCTACTTTAATATTTATATAATAATAATTATTAATTAATCAAATATCATTTATCAAGTAGATTTACTTAAAAATAATTGACTAATTTGCCCTTAGATTAATGTCATTATAAAATTAATACTAACTATAACTTTTTTATTTTTTTGGTAGAATCCAATATCTCTCATATGAGTATTATCATTGAAATACTTAAATGATAAATATAATTAGATGTAATACTAAATATAAAAAATATATTTGTAACTAAGCATATATTAAAAACTAAAGTAAAAGTGTATTTAAGGTATTATTTTATCATTTTTTATTTGTTGAAATTTCACTATAAGCTAATAAGTTATCATAAATAATTTGAGGTTTAAAAAAGCCTCATTATGAATCATCAAAATGTAAAATTTGCTAGTGCTCAATACTTATATTAATGAAGTAACATTATCAAAAGTTATTTATAATAAAGTTTATTTTATTTTCTAACGACAGGGTTAGTGATGTTTTAAAAACTTTTTAAGAAATATTGGAAGTAGCTTGAGCTAGTTTTCTCCGTGGAAAACAACGAAAGGCAAGTGTAAAAAATATATATGTCTTGAAATCCTTTTAAGAATTATTATTATTTTTTATTACTAAAAAGGCACAATAATTAGTTCATCAATGATCAAACACGATATTTTTAATTATTATTTAATTAAAGTTTGTTGTTTCACACCTTACCTAAGAGAGGGGCAAGTCTATTAACCACCCAAAGATTACACAAGCTAATCATCTTAAATAATAAAAATCCTAAGTATAGTTTTCATGACTAAATTAGCCTTATTACCCTATTTGATAATAAAAAAGCTTGATTTAACACTCTCATAGACACCCCTAAATCCAACATTTAAAAAAAAAAAACAAAATTCCGCGCGGTAATTAGGAACCCTTATTCAATCATCAAATAGCCTAGATTAGGCTGGAAATCACTTAAATGGGCCTAAACGCGATCTCAAGGCCCAATTATTGCCAATTCATATTATGGTGGATTAATTGTTGATTCATTCATGAATTGCAATTATCGTCTGTGTTTTTCTATAATTTATCGTCGACACTATTATCTGTGAAACTATGAATGATTAAGAGCTTTGATTGTAAGATTTTTTAATCTAACTTTCCAATTGCTACTGTATTGAACCTTATAAAAAATTACTAATGTCTCCATGTTCCATCATCCTTGCATAATTATTATCATTTAGACAAATCAAAATAGCTGACAAAATTAGTCACGAAGCAGCTGGACTTGTCCAATTTGAAGTTTACAGAAAAAATGATCAGTTTTTTATTATAGTTAACAATATTTTATAGTAGCATTAACCTTATTATCTTAATAATAATCAAATAAAATGGTGAGAGTTTGGTGGCAATTGTAAACGATACGCAGCATATAACACGAGTAAAGAATTGACAGATTATAAATGCACTAGTTTTACTTTTTTATAAATATTTTAATATCAATTAAATGTTAATAATATGCCTTTAATTTTTAGCATCATTGTCTCGTATTTCTATGTGACGCAGGTGGTAAGTGGGTTTTTATATCCTCTAAAATAGCTTGTCATTTTGGAGTAAAATTTGTAGACCTATTTTTATATAGTATCAAAGTCAATCCATTAAGGAACACTCCGCCCGTGGGCGGCTTGGGGGCTGCGGCGGGGTGGCGGGGGTGGTCCGTCGCGGTGGGGAGTTGGTCGCAGGGCGGCGAGCGGGGTCTGGAGGACAAATCGTGCCGGGGAGCTGCGGCAGGGTGGCGGGCGGCAGGTGGCTTCGGTCGCGGCGATGACTCGGTCGCGCGGCGGCGGGTAGGGTCGGACGGGCGGCGGGGTCGGCGGGCAGGCGGGCGAGAGGCTGGATCTGGTGGGTCTGACAGGTCTAACGGGCCGCGGGGTGGGCTTCAAGGCTGCGGGCCGTTCATCCAACGGCCCATGGGCTATGCGCTGCAATGCGCTGCAAAAATACTGCAGCGCATTGCAGTATTTTTGATTGTATCAAATCCTATCAATCAGATCATTTTTTTGAGAAATAGAAAACATCTAAGTCATACAATTAAAGAGATCTATTCGTTAATAAGAAAAAAGAAAACAAATGTGACCGGGTGGTTGGATCGAAGACAAATTGGAATCGCAAACAGTGAAAGGTGTTATAGGTGCCTGGTGCTGCAAGGTACATTTTAGCAACATTTTTTATGGCATTCGTGAATTCGATTTCGGGGACAATGACATGGTAAGCTGTGAGTTGTAAACAGGATGCAGGTGATGATGATGAAGTTAAGATCCTTTTCTCTGTCACTGTTTGCAATTTCCAAGATCATTGTGGTAGGGGAGACTCTGATTCGATTCTAGTATACAAGGATTTAAGCTGATATAAAGAAGCGAGAGAAGGGATAACGTTGGAACTGACTAAGCTGGTGCAATAAGTAGACTGGTGGAATATTTGGCAGATTTTTAAACACAGGAAGAAACTATGGTGATGGAAACGTCTGATAATGACAAAAGTGATCCATGATAACTTGTCGAGTGTGGAATATGCCATTTTGAGTCTATATTTGCAGTTAACATGCTCCTCTTTCTCTGGAAGAGTGAAACTGCGATTGATTAGACACCCAGCTTTGACTGGCACATGGATTTCTAGATCTCCCAGAAGTTGCCTTGAAAACATTTTAGACCCAGAATTACTATCAAAATACAGTAAAAACTGGGGGAAATGCTGTTAACATTACTGTAAACTGGGGAACTTGTGGCTAGAACAATGAAGCATGCCTTTAACTGGTGCATTTCTGGGTCTCACGGGAAATTGTGGCTAGAACAATGAAGCATGCTTTTAACTCCTTCAAATATATGAAAAAGATTAGTGTAACTCACGTTGAGTGCACCATATCCTGCTCTCCTATTTATCCTGTCTCTCTACAATGCCTTGTTGATATTTATCTAATAAAATTTCAACAATACTGTGGAAACGTAAAATGCTGTTTTTCTTCTGCCTCGTACAAGCAGCGAAAGCTACTTACACGGTTGACCTTCGCTATTGTGAATGTTGCAGGATTTCAGCTCATCTTGGGATAGTCGGGCAGCACCAACTTTCAATTTCCTCAAAGATGGGGGGCAAGTGGATAAACTGGTTGGATCTAACAAGCCAGAGCTGGAGAAAAAGATTCGTTGGTTCATTGCAGCAAATGATAAATCATTTCTTTCTTGATGAAGTTTTGTGATCCAACAACCTTTGAGTAGGTGATAGTGTACATGGATTTGTTTGTTGGGATTAACCAAACAAATTAAGTATAAATCTCTTATTTTAACATGGAAGGATGAGAAAGTACCAAGTAAATAGAAAAAGAAGATAAGATAATTTTACGTGAAAATTTTCAAATTTTTTTAAAAAACTACGGGGCAAATGGCCAGATTAAATTCACTATATCACAATTTTGATATAAAATATATCTACAAGAGAACAAATTCCCCACTGCCAATTTACTATATTTTCTACAATATTAGTATAAAGTTGTGAAAGACAACAAATGATGAATATTACAGATTAAGAATTTGACGAAATTACTATTGACAATTACAAACTAATCTCAACAAAGCGTTCACCTTTCTTCAATTCACGTAATTTTTTTCTCCTTTTCCAACAGCAATTTTTTTCCAAAACCCAAAAATCAGAAAACCAAAGAAGAAAAGCGTCTACGTTGTTTTTATCCTTTTCAACTAATTAAATCTGAAAAATTTTAATTTTTACCCAAAATAAAGTTAAAATTTTATGTATTTACGGAGAAAGGACAACCCAACATTGTTAAGAGATTTGTTCGTTGTTGAGCATTTTTCCACTTCATGATATGCAGTACTTCTTTTGGAATTGAGACGTTTTCTGTGTATCTAAAAGCGCTTAGTTGAAGTAAGAATCTTTCATTTTTTGCAGCCAATGTATTTTTCGTACCTCAATACAGATGCATGTCTCCATATATATATATATATATATATATATATTAGATTATGATAGTAGAGCAGTTCTTTTAACCTAGGTATATATTAGATTATGATAGTAGAGCAGTTCTTTTAACCTAGGTTTGTCTGTTCAAAGCTTGATATATCGAGCTCAATTTGGCTGGTTGTTCAAATCGACTAAAGCTCGATTCGAAGTCAAACGACTGAAACATTAATTTGTATAGAAAATTAATTTAGTTAATTACATTATATTTTCTTCAGAATTTTAACTAAAATAATAAAAGTGCACGGCTTAACAACTTTGTGTAATAATATGATGTTTTAATAAACCATTATTACTTTATGGGCAATATTTCACAAACGATTTATTTTTGTTCTTAACATGAAACTTTAGTGTAGTTTTACCAAAGAGCATTGTAATTAAATATAAACTTTAGCTCACTAAAATTCAACTAAAACTCGGATTAATTTAAATATTTATAGGTTTAACTTATAATCAAAGACAAACCAATTAAGTTCGAGTGTGGGTTTTCCTCGTGAACACCCCTACAAACAGATTATAATGCCTTATTTATAATGACCTAATATAAAATGTAATATAATTTAATTAAAAATTTATAGTTCATTATCACCTTTAAACATGATTTTACCCCCAGTAAATATTAAATATAAAACTAAGGTGAAATATCTAACAATCCACATATTTTAAAAAATTTCGTCTTTTAAATTTTTACACTTGGCGCATTAGCTTACACTTTAAATTAGGTTCTGTATTAATTAGTGAGCTGAGCTAGAAATATTAGTATTAGGAAAAAATTTTACAAACGCCTGCTACATACGTCTATAAAGACGCCATCAGGCCTGACCGTTGATGATGAGTATCATTGACGGTCAGGCCTGATAGCGTCTCCATGGACGTCTGCAGCAGGCGTTTGCAAGTCCTGCTCTAGTATTAAACGGTGAACTGGGCTAGAGACATTAAGTAACTTCGTGAACATTATAAAAACTTGTCCAAATTTTAATGTCAAGATCGACGACAATTGTTGTGAAAATATCTATTTATATTTACTTATAATTAATACTAAAGAATCTAATTCATACTAAATGATCTCAATGAGCACCAATGATTTACTGCAGGTGTAGTACATTGCCAGCCCTGTAACTTTGCAATCAAACCAGGCCCATCTTGAGCTTTCCATCACAGGGATACGCGTTTGCTTGTCTGTATGGATTTTCGTTCTGGTGCTCATTCGGTCATATGCATCATTTTTAATCAAGTTCAGACAAATAAGTTTGGTGAGTTGGTGGTTTTCTTCAATTTCTTCCTTGGTTGTCTTAGACACAAGTGTATATGCTGATATAAATGGCCGGCACACTTGTATATATCTTAGATACAAGTGTTATATCTTATATCATGGTTGGTATAAATAATTAACAGGTCAGAAGATGGAACAATTGGATCTTTTTTATCTTTGAATGTTTTGCTCAAGATGGAAATAGTTGAGAAACACGACGGGCACACACGTTTTCCGTCGGCATCGCCATCACCGACACCTTTATTTTTATCTAGGCAATGGCTGGCAGCATGGATCTTATGACATAACTAGCAATAAAATCAAAACTTTCATCACCTCTGCAAATAATGATGATAACAATTGCACAAGAAAACAGCTTCGGTTATGTTTTTACACAATGCCCATAATTTCTTTGACAGTGAACAAATTTAGGTGTAGTGGTACAAGAGAAAATACAAACTAATATTACATCATCCAGTTTCTCAGGTAGTTTCAACTTCAATGAATTGCAAAACCAAAGGGAAAAGAAGAAATAGTTGCGTTGCTCCCGTTTGACAATGTGATACCATGTTCTGGTGACAAGCAGAGGCTGGAGGGTGAGACGGAAAACCAACTGATAATTTCTTCAATGTTTCATTGGAGTTCACCGTCCTTTAGGGTTCATGATCTGCGAGAAGACAGCGCTCGGGGTTAAACCATCGGAATCATTGCTTGCCAAGCTCCGGCCACCCAGACTGATTGTAGTCCCTGTGCTCCTCGAGTCAGAAATACTATCGCCATAACCTGCATCCAATGCTTTCTTTTTGGTGAATGATGTCTCGTCGTTATCAGTATCAATCTGGAATGAGCCACTCTCTTCAGCACTCTCTTGCAATTGCAAGGCAAATTCAAGGTTCCACAGGACATCACCCATGGCTGGTCGATCAATTCCTTGGTCTGCCACACACTTCTCGGCAGTCTCGGCAAATTTCTTCAGGCACTCTGGAGCAATCTTGCCTTTGAGAAAAGGATCAACCATCTGATCCAGTATACCTTTCTTCTGACAATGGAGAGCCCATTCAGCCAAGCTAACTTGTTCTTTTGGCAGTGTGGGGTTCAAGGCTGGGCGAGCACATAGAACTTCGAAGAGCACAACCCCAAAGGAATAAACATCTGATTTATCAGTCAACTGCTGACGGCGGAAGTATTCTGGATCAAGATAACCAAAGCTACCTTTCACAACAGTGCTCACGTGAGTATTGTCTAATGTTGGACCAGTCTTTGACAACCCGAAATCTGATACCTTTGCCACCCACTTCTCATCGAGGAGGATATTTGTGGTTTTGACATCACGATGTATGATGGTGTGTTTAGCACCTGTGTGGAGGTAATGCAAGCCCCTGGCTGCTCCAATGCAGATCTCAAGCCGCTGCTTCCAAGGGAGGGGCGGCTTCTGGGTTTTGTATAGATGCTCCCGAAGGGTTCCATAAGCCATATAATCATAGACCAAGATCATCTCGCAGTTCTCCTCACAGTACCCAATAAGAGATACAAGATGCCTATGCCGAAGCTTGGAAAGCATCTCAATCTCTGTCTGGAACTCATGAACCCCTTGCTCGGACAGTGGATTCCCGCGTTTAATAGCTACTTTAGTGGTGCCACTATCAATCTCTCCTTTGTAAACCTTTCCAAATCCTCCAACACCAAGAAGCAGGTCCTCATCAAAATCATTTGTTGCAGCTTTTATATCTGCAAATGAGAAATGTCTGCAGAGATTGGCCGGAAGGGAGGATGCATAGCTCCCAGTAGTACCTGTCTTTGCAGATCCTGCTGAATGTGAATTTCCATAGAGAGACAATGGAAGCCAACCCGATGGCCCATCACTGCTACTTGTATCCTTCCCAGGTTTCTTGCGCCTGAATATTGCCAACAACAGTACAAGAATGCACAGAACAGCTATTCCACCCACGACAGCTCCTACTATAACAGGAATCTGATTCTTTTTCCCTGCCTTACCATTATTTACCTTGTTCAAATCAACATTCGGTTGAGGAAGTGGATTTGGATTTGGTCCTGCAAGATTACCGTCACTACTATTTAACTTGAAAACCTCAAGGCCATTTAAAATAGCATCATAATATTCGGATCCACTTTCTGTATTCGGATGGAGTTCAATCCAGAGGTCTGTAAAAGGATTGCTTTGGTCCTCTGCTACACTCACAATATAATCCTTGAAAAATGGTATCCCATTACCCAACCCACCAGTCCAAGCAATTACATCTGCTTCTGATTCAGCTGTTTGGTTGTTAATAAAAATCTCAAACACCCTTTGGTTTACCTTAGTGATCTCAGACTGGATCTCGCAGAAATGCACGCGGACTAGGTAAGTGAAGTTTGAGTTGACACTTAGAATCCATGTCAGGTTGTAATTCCTGTTAATATTGGCGTCAGGCCCCATTGATCTTGCAGTGGAATAAACATCCATTGGAGCAATATAGCCAGGGACACCAGTGGGGTATCTGATGGTCACATTTGAATCCTTCACATAAGACACCCCAAAAGCAGCTCCATATATGTATGGGGAATCATCTGCCCAGGATCGAAATAGTCCTGAATCACCAGTAGGAGAGACATATCGGCCACCAACATTCAGCCGGTACAAATTCTGAAGGATGGTGCTCTCATCGATGGGAAAGATCTGCCTTGACAAAATATCAACTGCACCCGTTCCAACCTTGAATACATCAGGCATAGAGACAACCTCAATACCATTTATAAAAGCATAGGCATTGTTAACATCCTTGGAGGGGACGAATGTCAAGTTGAGAGCCCTTCCCGTAGCATTAATGGAGAATTCCTGGATGATGAAGTCGAAGTTGAGGGCTTGGGAAGTTTGGGAGGCACTGAAGTTGCTAAGAAGAGTGTAAGGTCCAGAGGTGACAGAGAAGACTCCATCCTCAGCAGCGCGATTGCCATACTGATTCGGGTAGAAATAAAGCCGAACAAATTTCCGGCCAGGACCTACAGGGAATGAATAAGTGAACTCAGATGTGACGATCCGTGCTGTGGTGAAGGGTGCACCTGAGGGAACCGCAGGCGAGGAGGCCAGTGGCTTGGATGGCAACGCGTTCTGACTTGAAGGGGCAATCTTAGAACCAATGTCACCCGTCCAAGCCCGACCATCGGCGTCATCACTTTGGCCAGAAGAGCCACAATCCAACAAGATGTTGTCTGCGGGAACGTAGCTGGAGCTATTGTTCTGAGCAGAAGCCTTGTGGAAGATGAACAAAATAAAAATGAGCTGCCATAAAAGGTTCCTAGCATCCTTTCTGCTAGAAACCATCATGAATGATAGAAACTTCAATCCTCGGATAGAAGTTATTCAAAGATATGGGATGATAACACAACCACCTGAAAATCCACTTCCACCACCAGATCTGCAGAAGTGAAACCATACAATACATGATCAAATTAACAGATTGAGGAAGAAATCACACACCGAAATAAGACTCATGGAATCAGTACAATATAGACATTGACGATCTGATGCCATTTTGACAAGTAACAAAAGACAATCTAAAAACATCTAGCTATATTATTCCATCAATATTCTGAAAATTCTAACAACAAACAAACTACATCAGGGAATTCCACTAGGACCACCAATCAAATTGAGCTAAAGAAGAACCTTTTTTTTAAAAAAAATCACACTTTAGCATCAACTTAGCACATTAAAACAAACAAAAAACATAAATCTGATTTTCACCATTGAGAAAGAAGCAAAGATCCATAAAAATCACACACGTTTGCAGTTCCAAAAAATTCCCAGTCCAACAAAGCCAACGACTGCTTGCAATTGAAGCCAGTTTTTTTGTATGAAAAAAAAACAACAAAAATCCAATCCACGTCCAGACATCGGGAGAAAAATATTTAAGTTAGCCAACATTTAATAAAAATTTAAGCACAAACCAAACAGACAAAACAAAAATCAGCTCAAAGTCTCCATCTTGACCATCTAGATAATTCATCAAACTGAAACAAAAGCACCTATCAAGAAAAAAAACCACAGCAAAACCCAGCATTTGCTCAAGCTAGCAGCACAACCCAGCATCCCATTTCTCTGGAAATCCCACAAAACACAAAAGAAATAACCCAAAACCACCTCAAAGACTCCATCTTTGGCTTCCACCACCATCACCAACCACCAACACCCAAAAAAAAAAAGGGACAGTGAAATCACCTCACCGGTGCCGGAAAACCCGTGAAACGAAGATCAGACTCTGGTCGAATACATCAGAGAAGGAAAAAGATGAGATTTTTGGGAAGGGAAGAAGATGGTGTTATGGTTGTCATTTAAAGCCTTAAATACTTGTATTTTAGTTAATCTCATATTATGACGGTTTACCTGCTAATTAAACTACTGCCAGTGTTTTAATTTAAAAGTAAGATCTTAGTGCTTTTGTGGATGGTCGATAATGCCCCTCACTAGGACTTGAGTGAATCATTATTTACGAGGATACCAAATTAAGGTGGCTTATATTGTCTTGAAATTAAGAAATTATTGTCTTTTACTATTTTATTTTTTTTGTTAAGCAGGTTAAATTAATGTTGGGAAAATAGTTATTAAAGTTAATATTTTTAAAATTATAGTTAGTTATTTTAGACAAATGATATTTCTTTTTTAAAATATATATACATATATATATATCCTGTTCATTACTACAAAAAAATGAATATATATGGGTTTAGAATAATTAGAAAAATACTCTCTTTAATTAATTCATCAAAACAATTGCCCATGTATCTCATTGTTTACTATTTTTTTCTTTTTCTTTTAAAAAAGAGAACAAATTGTTTATCTCCTATTTTCGACAATATTTCTTAAATTTTTTTGAACAATCTAAATCATACTAAATGCAAAAATAGTGACATGAAACTCATAATAATAATTTGTACAGAGAAATTAAATGCCACTTTTATTAATTAGTATGTAATATTGCTAATAGTATGTACTAATACAATACTTACACGCGTATTTGATCCACGGACGATAACCTAACGACTCTATGGGGTGCAAAAATGTAATTTCAAACACGACTGGGCCCCACACCCCGCGTGGTGCCAAACGTGGTTCGGTGGCCTAAGTCTCCAGCTTGTATCCAACCTGGCGGCATTATTGTGGGCCCCACGCTGTTTTCATTCGTATTTATTGGGAAGGCTCGCTGTTTGGGCCTCACGGGCCCCAGGCCCATCCTGCTGGGCTGAATGGGCTTACCAAGTTGACGCCTTTGGTTGTCACACTGGGGCCCATGATCCTGGGCCCAATAAGAGCCGAGGAGCCAGACTTGTTTGTGCTTTTAGTGAGCCAAATTAGTGCTCTTATTACATAAATTTTGATCGAATTATTATAATTTATCTTTTCATCCCGTCGAGTTCTATTTTAAAGTCAAAATCTATCTCCAATGTATTAAATAATTATAATTTATCTCATCATTCAACAAGAGTTTATTTATAAAATTAATTTATGATTCATGAAATTAAACGTTATATAAGTTATGCATGCTACCTCGGATGCACGAATCGGCCGATTTCGTGCGGAATCCGATTTAAATCGGATCGGCATCGCGCCGATCCGATTTCGGGGCCAACTCGGGCGGCCCCGACTCGGGCCAGGAATCGGCGATTTTCGGCCGATTTCGACCGATTTAACTCGGAATCGGAATCGGCCGATTTAAATCGGAATCAGTTTTTTTAGGAAACTACCAAAATACCGTAGGTATGATTTTTATTAAATTATTTAAGCATGGGTAAAATGGTAATTTGGATTTTAAAAACCTAAAATAAAACCCGCTCCCCCCACGCCGCCGTCGCTCGTCCGCCCCCGCCGCCTTGTTTCCGCCCTCCGCCGTGCGTCCCCGACTCCGGGCTCGCCGCCAACCAGGCTGCCGACCTCGCCACCGACGTGTGGCTGGAAGGAATCAGGCTGTGACGCACGAATAGCCGCCGGCTCCGGGCCACCGACTGTTCGTCTGACCGGGCTGCCGACATCCTCCGACATCGCCGCCGCGAGACTCGCCGCCGACCGGGCCAGCGACGGCGGCGGGGGGTAAAGAGTGGCATTCTCAGTATTAAAAGTTGACTCGAGTCTAACTTGAGTCAAAAATAATAATTAATTCTAAATAATTTAAAAAAAATCTTAAAAAATATTTAAAAATATTATAAACTATAATACACAGAATAATATCAAAATAACATCAATACCCAATTTTAATATATTTATATTATAAATTGTCAAATTATTATATATGACCGATTAAATTAATTTGGACCGATTCAACTGAACCGATTCTTGGCCGATTCAGACCGATTCCGATTCCGATTCCGACTTCCTGGAAAACCGATTCCGATTCCGATTCCGATTCACGCAACCATGCATGCTACGACATTTTACCTAGTTTATTTGGGACAACATAAAAACAAGTAATGTCTGATAAACAATTAAATAGCTTAAAATATGATATATTTTATATACATAGTTCATGCTGATATTCCTTTGTATAATTTGATGACAAAAAACCCTTGTATCAAAATACAAGTCTTTTGGAATATGGTTGAAAATGGATGGGGTAATTTAATCCATTCTATAAAAAAGATAGGTTCATTATGAGTTGATGTTCTTAGATCATCAAGTTAAGTTGGTACTAAGCAATTTTTTATAGGGTGCAAAATATTGTTATCCCTTATAATACGTGAATAAGATATGAACTGTGTTACCGGTTCTGGAATAAAATGTTCAATTATGAAACAATCTGTTGTGTGTAATTCGTATTGCCTATAACTCATCTAATGTCTTTTTGTTACTACTAATTATCTGTAGAAAAGCCACGGCTTCAAGTAGTTCTATTTTGTACTATTCTCTTCAGACCATCTTAATGTATGCGTAAGAGTTAAAGATTTGTACGAGTTGTATTGGGTATCACTCTCTAAATCCACAAAATATAAATATAAATTATTAACATAATGAAATTTTTAAATATTTAAATTTATAGTGAACAATTTAATTCCTTAACGTAACTCCATCAATATTAGGGGTGTACACGAGCCGAGTCGAGCTGAGTAGGGATATTTTTGAATTCGACATGATTTTTGGTAAACATGTTTGAGCTTGTTTTGGCGTTCAATGAGCCTTTGATTTTTTATTAGTCGAGCAGCTCATCAAAAATTTGTGATGTTTTGGTTTGGCTCGTGTTCGGCTCGCTATGTTTTCAAGTCGAGCGTGTTTGTACTCGACTGGTGCTCCTGCTTGGATCTATGCCAAAGAATAACTTTATTATTCAAGTTCTACTTCATTGTAGCAGTAGTATTGACTATTGACTAGTCGAGTCGAACCAAGCCAAATATTTATTCGAATTTGAATATATTGAGCTCGAGTTTCTAGCCAAGCTGAGCCAAACACTCCTTATTTTAAGCTCTATTTATTATTCAACAAGCTTTCCATTTTCAAGGTGAAGCCCAAGATTTGCTTTGCCGGTCCCAAATCCTTTATTGCAAAGGATTTCTTCAAGTTCTTCTTTAAACTTGCAATTTTGGCTCCATCATATCCTACAATTAACATGTCATCCACATAAAGCAACAAAATAATAAAGTCATCATCATCAAACCCCTTGATGAATACACAGTGATCAGAAACTGACTTCTTGTACATATTCTTTTCTATAAACGAATTGAACCTTTTGTACCACCGTCTAGGAGCTTGCTTCAAACCATACAAACTCTTTTTCAATCTACATATCATCTGTTCCTTTCCTTTGACTTCAAAAACCTCTAATTGCTCCATGTATATGATCTCCTCAAGATCCCCATGAAGAAAGGTCATATTGACATCTAAGTGTTCAACTTCTAAATCCAAACTTGTAGCCAAAGCTAGAACAATTCTAATAGAAGACATTTTAACAATGAGAAAAAATTTCATCAAAATAAATACCTTTCTTTTGTTCGAAACCCTTCACCACCAGCCTTGCCTTATACCTTGGTTGTGTATTATTTTCTTTATATTTGATCCTGTAAACCCATTTATTCCTTAATGCTCTTCCCCTTAGGAAGATCCACCAACTCATAGGTGTGATTATCATACAAAGATTTCATTTCATCTTGCATTGCCTTCAACCACTTCTCTTTTTTTACATAAGCTTTGATCTCACTGAAATTTTTTAGTTCTCCACATTCAGTAATTGTCACATATTCTGATGATGGATATCTTGTGATGGAACTGATTCACGAGCTGATCTCCTCACATTAGTTAGCTGCCCTTGATTAAAATCTTCATGTTCCTATCCAACATCATTAACAAACTCATTAGAAATATCATCAGACACCATATCTTCACCCTCATTATCACTTGGTGGGGAAATAATTGTGTCATCTTGAGCCACCTCTTCATTTCTAGTTGAGGTTGAAGGATCTTTTATCTTTTCCAAGCTTTCCTGAGATTTAGTTTGAGGAACTTTTTCCTTGCCAAAGTCCTCAACTGTTTG
Organism: Piper betle; assembly: GCA_033002965.1. Classification (NCBI taxonomy): domain Eukaryota; kingdom Viridiplantae; phylum Streptophyta; class Magnoliopsida; order Piperales; family Piperaceae; genus Piper; species Piper betle. Next base: position 31,463 of record JAURVB010013629.1, on the reverse strand, counting down.
ATCCTCCTTGAAAACTACATCTTTACTTCGAATCAGTTTTCTACTTTTAGGATCCCAAAGTTTGTATCCAAACTTATCATCACCATATCCCAGAAAAATGCATTCCACGGCTCTAGAGTCAAGCTTAGCTCTTTTCTCCTTCGGCACATGCACAAAGGCTTTACAACAAAAGACTCTCAAATGAAAATAATGAACCTTTTTGTCACTCCAAACCCTTTCTGGTATGTTACTGTTTAGGGCATGTGTGGGAGATTTGTTGATCAAATAACAAGTTGTACTCATAGCCTCACCCCAGAAGCTTTTAGGCAACTTAACTGAAGACAATATACTCCTAACCCTCTTAGAGATGGTCATGTTCATCCTTTCAGCCACTCCATTATGCTGAGGAGTATAAAGAATCGTCTTCTCATGCCTAATCTCATGTTTGCTATAATACTCATTAAACTCAACAAAACAATATTTACCACCATTATCACTTGTAAGGCATTTCAAAGGCTTACTTGTTTCTCTTTCAACCAATGTATGAAAATTCTTAAAGATGCCAAAGACATCACTTTTATTTTTCACGTTATAAGCTCACATCTTCTTAGAAGTAGCATCAATAAAAATGACAAAATAAATAGAACCGCTGAGAGATTTTACCTCAATTGGCCCACACACATCAGTGTGTGCCAACTCAAGAACTTCTGACTTCCTTATACTTGTGCTTGCAAAGGATGTTCTACGTCGTTTTTTAACCAAACCGTGGTCACAAGGACTAATTGTGATGTCCTTGACCTTGGGAATGAGATTTAAGTTCTTCAAAGTCTCTAGCCATTTATCACTCATGTGTCTCAACTGATGGTGCCACAAATCAGCAGTGGAATCCAATGAGGAGAAATTAACCTCCCCTCGAACTAGACTCGTCTCAGTCTTGTATAAACTGCAACACTTTTTCCCTTTAACAACAACAAGAGAACCTTTTACAAATTTCTACACACCTTAAGAAAATTGTGAACCAAATCCTTCATCATCAAACACACTTATTGACAACAAACTCATCCTCAAATCTAAAATATGTCTGACATTTTTAAGCACTAATCTGTAACCCGTGTTTGTTACTATATGCATATCTCTAAGTCCCACAATTTTGGAAGTATCACTATTTCACATCTTTATTATACCCAAATCTGAAGATTCATAGGTAATAAAGAAATTTCTGCTTGGAATTACATGAAATGATGCTCCTGAATCAACTATCTAACTAGCATCACAACCAGTCGTCAAATAATCATTCACACAATCAGAAAGAATCACTATGTCATCATGCACAACATTAGTGTTCGTTTCTCCTTGATCGTTGTTGTCCTTATTTTTCAAGTCTTTTTTGAGTTTTCAATAATGCTTCTTGATATGACCTGTCTTGTCACAATAATAACGCTTCAACTGCTTCCTAGATTTAGACCTTCCTCGACTCTTGCCCTTTCTATCTGTGTTTCTATTTCTTGATCTACCTCTTGTCTCTTCTAACACTAATGCATGAGACCCTGAAGTTGGTAGAGATTTTCTTCTCACCTCCTCATTCAGTAAACTGCTTGTTACCATCTCCATTGTGAGTTTTCCATCTGGAGCAGCATTGCTCAAAGAGATCACCAATGTTTCCCAACTCCATAGCAAAGTGTTGAGGAGTAGGATAGCTTGTCATTCCTCATCTAGAGTCATCTTCATCCAGACAAGTTAAATAATAATATTCTTCATCTCATTGAAATGCTCACTTATGTCAGTTCCATCCTTATGCCTCAAATTCACCAATTTCCTTATCAAAAGGGTCTTGTTGCTAACAGTATTCCTCTCATAAACTTCTTAGAGTTTATCCCATATTACTTTTGAGGATGTCAATTCATAAACATATTGATACACAACTTCATCTACCTATTGTTTAAAACAGGCTATAGCATTCTTATCCAACTTATTCTAGTCATTTTTAGTCACATCTACCTGTTTTTGACTAATGATAGGTTCATACAAATCTTTGGAATATAGATGATCGATCATCTTTCCTTTCCAATAGTGCTAGTTACTTGACCCCTTAGGAGATATTATCTTAACATATTTCCTATTAACCATCTTGTTGAAATATAAATCACATATACACCAACTAGGGTCTTAGTAATTTCGTCGAACACCTAGTGGGCAAAAAATATCAACAATCAAAACTTGCAAACATCCAAACCAAACAACTTAGATCTGATACCACTTGTCGGGATTAACCAAACAAATCAAATCCTTTATTTCAACACATAAAGACGAGAAGTACCAAACAAATAAAAAGATCAAATAAGACAATTTTACGTAAAAAACTCCAAATTTAGGGGGAAAGTACAGTGCAACCAGCTAAATTAAATTCACTATATCACAAGTTTGATACAGAAAAATAAACTCCCTAATAATAATTTACTATACTTTTTACAAAATTGGTATAAAGTCGTAAAAGATAAGAAATGAAAAATATTAAAGATTAAGAACTTGGTCAAATTACTATTGACGATTGCAAACGAATCTCCACAAAACATTCATTTTTCTTTAATGTACACAATTTTCTTTCTCCCTTTACAGTAGCAGTTTCTCTCCAAAACCTCAAAACCAAAAAACTAAAAAAGAAAAGTGTAGTACGTTACTTTTATTCCTTGCAATTAACTAAATCTAGAAAATCTTAATTTTTACCTAAAATAAAATTATTAATTCATGTATTTACATAAGGGGGGCAACTCAACAATATGCATCTTTGTTGCCCGGTTTGCATGGTCATGGCGGCTGATAGGGTGCTTGGTGCCAAGTGAAATCCAGCCTCTGGAAATCCGGTCGGCCGGACTCAGCATGAACGTATCAGTGAGCATGCTTTTCACTTTTGCCATTGCCCAGGCATTCCTCCCCATGCTCTGCCGCGTCAAGTACTTCCTCTCCCTTCTTTTTGCCACCTTCGTCTTCACCATGACGCTGTTCATCTTCTTCTTCTCGCCGGAGACGAAGAGTGTGCCCATTGAGGACATGGGGTCAGTGTGTCAGCGGGGCCGGTTCTGGCGTCGGTACACCGCCAAAAATAGTGTTTGACAAGGCCCAGAAATGGTGGCTGGCCAGAGAAAGTTGACGGCCTGATTGGTGGCCGTCTTCTACATTGATTCGATTGGAATGCCACATTGAAGATATGTAAATGGTAAAGATTTCGATTACTGAATTAAATGGTACTTCAAATTCCCCGCACAACATCGATGATTAGGTTTACGCAAATTTATCAATCGCAAGTTCTGAAATCAAAAAAAGATTGCAAATCGAAAATTCTGTGCCCTATAAAATTCCAAATCCAATAGAAAACGAATGAATAAAAAAGGTTAAATCTCTCATGAAAAGTGCTCATCATGCACATACAAATAATCAACATATGTAGGAGTATCGGTATTGATGTAGTTAACCATGTTCAATGTTTATGACAATAGTGGCGTGAAAAAAGTACGATGTTCCTACTCCTATCCTCTACAACCCAATATCCTATTGAACATCTGGTATTGCAACAACATCGCATTCTTTTCAATAACAACAATACAGAGTTGTAGTCATTGAAGATCAGGAGTTGCCCGCTTAAAAAGTACCACGCATAGGCACGATAGGATCCAGCAGCAAATATCAATACCAGGACAGTTTCATCTTTCACCAACACAAGTACCGGCGATTCTGATTATGAAATCCTACACAAAAACCCAAATTCTGTTTTCTAACAGATGCACAAACATTTTGCTCTCCTCCCTCTTAGACAAGGATCACTTGATCATCCGACACAATTTCCATACAAAACCACAATCCAGTGTCACAACAAACCATGCACAAAATACATTGAGTCCTCGAGACTTTTTTTAGGTGAAAAAAAATCATTAACCCGTCTGATAATTTTCGGATACAAGGAGACAAATTCGTAAATAAACAGTTAAAATGTGAACACTCACTGGGTTCTAGTGAGAGAAGTCGATCTTAGAAGAGTAGGAGAACGCACGTAGGAAAACCCTTTGAAAGTGCAATCATCAGCGACAGGGCTAGCTACTGGAGAGTCGGATAGAGGCATGTTCGTCCACTTATTCTCAAAGTTCGCAATACAAAGCTTGCCATTAACACTGGGGCGAAAGCTTGGCTGGATTTGCCTAGCATCAAGCTTCTTCCAATTGATAGATTTGAACCACTTGTGCTTCTTTATCTCCTCACTGCCGCCAGAACCACTCCCCAAACGCTTGCTTGGCTCCTTATGCAGCATCTGCAACCAAGCAAATTTTTATTGAAGCAACTCTATGACTGCCCATAGTCAGGATCCTAACCCAATTAACAGATAGCATACAAAGTATGAACAGTACGTTGATGACAATCAGAGGCCATATAGGAATATGACCAACTTATTAAATATAAAAATCAGAAAATGATTATATATAATAAGCTCTATGTTCAATTCAAACACAGTTGAAAAAACAAAAAAGTAAACAACAAAGAAAGAATTGTAACAAAAAGCAGAAACCAAGCACAATAATGCATGCATGAATGATAAAAAGAAATATGGAAAAAACAGCTGACCGCTTTCAACAATGAGTGTGCTTCGCTGGATAGGTATGAAGGAAGTTTGATCTTATCCTTTATTATCTTCTGCTGAATTTTATCCCGATTTCCACCGATAAAAGGAGGCTGATAGATATAAACACAAAAGAATCCATCAAAATCACAGAAGTAATAAATTCCCCAAAAAATCATCAGAAAAAGCAACTACATTAGCATGTAAAATTGGACACTGACAACTAAAAAATGCTGATAAAACAACCTTGCCGGTGAGCATTTCAAATGATAGAACACCGACACTCCACCAATCAGCAGCCTTGTCATGACCTTTGCCAAGAAGAATTTCAGGTGCCATGTACTCTACTGTTCCGCAGAGAGAGTTGGACCTTGTGTTTTCGTCAAATTGTTTTGCCAAGCCAAAATCAGTCAACATAGCCTGACAACACCACAAGGTATAGTAATTCAATTAAAATAGCTTTTGACAGCGTGTAGTTGTGACCTGAGATAACAAAAGAAACACTTACGTGACCATCAGCATCCAGGAGAATGTTCTCAGGCTTAAGATCCCTGTGCATGATACCATTTGCATGAAGATGAGAAACTGCAGATACAATCTCAGCTGCATAAACGCGTGCCAGATCCTCTCTAAAAAACAGATGATCACCATTGTAGTTCCCAAATCAACATGTGATGATAATTGAAGCTTGATATATGCATGACTTACCGGAATAGTCCATGATGGTAAAGCTGGAAAAACAGATGCCCTCCATTCACAAAATCCAACACAAGATATAATCTATACTTCGTCTGTGTGGCAAATAAAGAAGTTATTACTAAACTGATGGTTTTCAATATCTTGACATCGGGAATGTCACATCAATTAAAAGACTAATAGTGGATTACCTGGAAAGAATATCGAAGTTGCACAACGAAGGGATGATCAATCTTTGTTAATATATCCCTCTCAGCTTTCATGTATTCAGAATGGTTTTTCTTCATTATAGTATCCTTACGCATTACTTTCATGGCATAAATTTCAGTGGTACCTTTTTTCCTTACTTGAAAAACTTTCCCAAAGGCACCTTGACCAACAACCTTCAAGACTTCAAAATCCTCAAGTCCCACGCCATGGCTTTTTACCAAAAGAGATTCATCACCATCACAAAATTTCTTCAGGCAGTCACCAGATGACTCATCTGATTCCCCACAGTTTTCCTGGGAAATGGGTTCAATAATTTCCAAACCCTCCGTTTCATAAATAGTCAGTTTACTGAGCTGTAAGGACTGGCTAACACATGATGACGGACCAACAAATGAGTGAGAACGAGTGTGGATTACCACCGGATCATCATAAACCATTTCATTCAAATCAGATGTGGGAGCAGCATTACTTAGATTCACAGACATCACTTCAACTGGTGTACGAGCAGACACAGGACCAAAGACGTCATTGAAATCAAATTCCTCAAACTCAGATGAGTCAACATTTGGAGGTTCCACATGAAGAAGCAACTTGCCAGCAGCAGGCCCAGACATTCCAGAAATTTGAGAAGAAACCATTTCTGAAAATATTTCTTCTTTCAAGAAACTCAACAAAAGTAAACACCTAAATCACATACAAACTAAGGCTGGCTCACTTCCAAAGCTTTCAATAAAAACAATGATTAAGATGGGTCCCTAACAATTTCCCTCAATAACACTAATTTAATGCATAGAATTAGAAGTCCAAGGAATCCAGGAAGGCGGCAGACCAAGATCCAGAAGAAGAAGCTGTTTGTGCTTCCCCCTTTACAGGAAACAACAGATGCCGCGGCACTTCTTGAATTCATGAAGGACAAGAAGTTGAAAGCTGCATAGAATAAAGAACAGAATCTCCATCAGCTAAACATTAGTAAATTAATAGAAAAAAATTCTACGAGCCACATATACGTACAACAAATAACAATTAATTCATATTCCAAAAATGCACAGACTGGCTTATCATTTACAAACAAAGTATGCAAACTACTTAACATTAAAATAAATAAAAAAATAAAAAAATCAGCTTATCTCCAAATAACCAACGATTATCAAACATTTCTGAGACGTTTAATCACAGCGATCATCAGCAGCGAAACATCACTGAACGGCATAAAAAACAAATCCACAAACAATTTAAGAAAGGAATTAAGATTATAAAAGCCTCATTACACAAGAAACTCCACTGAATAACTAGCATACAAAGGAGATTCATTGACATGAATGTCAAGAATCAACATGAAGATTTCACAAAGATGGCCACACAAACTGAAAAAAAAAAGGCACACAAATCACCAAACAATATAGCTTGTCAAAAAAATTTAAACCTAATTTTAAAATCTATCACCCCAACAAAAAAGAGGTGCAGGTGACCACTACAATTTTCACACCTAAACCGCAAACAACATTCACAATTCTTACAAAACAATATTGATGTTTTTTTCAAAAAAAAAAAAAAAACAAGAACAAATGATCTCCAATGATATCCTCAACCCACCTTCTAAAAAAAAAAAGTTACCAAACCCAACTTCTAACCTCAAAAACATCATCATCAAAAACAAATGATAGTCAACAGCTTCTCGGAATCAGAGAAACAAACAGAATTTAACATATAATTGAAACCCAAAACCAAAGAGTACCACCTGCTAACCGAAACTAAACCTCAAGAACATCATACAATCACCCAAACAAACAACAGATCCAACAAAAGCTACCTCCTATATCCACAAACACCACAGCCATTCCACAAATGAACAACCCACAGCACCAAATTTCCCGAAACCCCCACCTACACCACCCTAGAACAGCTCGAACAGAGCCTCACAACACAAAATTGGTATCAGAAAAAACAGGAATAGTCCGAATGGAATCGACTTTGCAACCAAAAACACGGAATTAAACAAGGAAAATGAGAAAGATCGAAGCTTTTGTTCGCCGGAGGTACCTGATTTGGAAGATCGCCGAGGAAGGAAAAGAGGGCCTCTATCCACAACTCCTTGCGGCGGCGTACTTTTTTCTTTGTCTTTCTTGCAGGACACGTGTCGATATTTGATTGGTTAATTTGGGAGGGAGGTGGGCGGGGAAAGGATCCCCACTGAGCGCATGCGAGATTCGGGACGTCTTCGCCGCGCTTTTTGTTCAATGACGAAATTACCCTTATTTATAATTGACTATCCTAAACCTAATTATGATATAGTTAACTTTTTTTAAAAAAACTAACAAATCAATCATCAATAATTAATACATAAAAGGAATTCAAGAAAAGATAAGTCCATCTTATTATTATTATTATTAGTATTGTTATTATTATTATTATCATTATTGAAAAATGAATTGGTCAGTATGGGTAGACGAGAGGAGTATGAAATGGAAAGAATTCAAGAGGCCTCACATCTGATCCACGTTTGGGCTTGGGTGGGTCTCTCATTAGTGAGTCGTGACACAAAACTTGGTGAAATTGAATCGTTATCCGCTATCTGCATCATGCATCTCAATCCAGTCTTTCACATTGTGCTGCAACAATTGCAATCCACTCTGCAATTATGAACATGCCATGCCCAGAAATATGAAAAGAGTATTGCTAAGTCAACTTGGGAATTTGGAATACAAGCCGCCCATAGTGCCTGAAATTATTATACGCCTATAATAATGAATACGTTTGGGATATGGCTTATGGGTTGCCATGCAAGATGTTCACCAAAGTGGTTGACTAGCAGTCGAGAAATGGCTATGAGTAGAAATTTTTGATCTCTTCTTGTGGCCCGAATTCTTGTTAAAAGTGAATGAAATAGTTCTGATGCTGAAAAGAATGGATTAAATGATATCCTTAGTATAATTCTCGTTTCATTTGAAAAATCTAACTGCGTAATTGTTGGGTTGTATTCCTTTTAACTTTATCATTTCTAAATGCATTGTGTTGTTCCAATATCAAGTAATTCATTTATTGTATTCACTGAATGAAAACCAGGTTCTTTATTTCATAACCAATATTTACATATTTTGTTGGGCATCTTTACATTTTTTGTTGCTTGTAAGTTGTAAGAATTTTCTACCATAGATGGTGTATTAGTTTGTCAACACAATGGTTTGAGGCTCAGTAACTTCTCTTGTGGTGATGAAATCAAGTTTTTGTTGTTGGGTATCTTTCATTTTAGAAGGCAGCATATGGGGGACCTTGTCTGACCCCGTTTTCCTTTTTTGTTGTCTGATATCTATGATCAGCCTGTGGGCTTGGGGAAGATTGCAAAACTAATAATGACTCGTCAGAGCTGATAACTATGAAAACTCTGAAGGTAACACATATCTCATCCTTTTATGTTCCCCCTCCTCTTCCCTCCCTCTATTCTGCGTCAATCCTAACTGCATGAACATTTGAGCCATAATAGGATTCAGGTGCTATTGGCAAGCAAATAGAGGATGGAGTAAGATTAATGGCTCGTGGAGCTGAGCATGTACAGTGGCCTATTCATCTTGAGGTATTCTTTGGATTGCATAATTTTCTTTTTCATGTTTTGGTTTTCTTGAACATTTGGATATTTTATTGCTCCATGTACGTCCCCTTAAAATAAATACTCTGATATTATGTGGATTTTGATTAAAATATTTGAATAATTGAATCCAGTTCCTTTTTTTTCAAAAATTAATCTTCGGTTAAAGCAATCTTTGTAAGATATCTCTTTTAGAATCTTAGTAATTAGTTTGCGAGGACATTATACTTGCATAAAAAATGTACCAAGAGGAACTCTATATTCATAATACTGTCTTTCTTGAAGACTCTTTTGATGAAACTCAAGTTGTTTGTCTTGGAATACATAAAATCTTTTGACAATCAATTCTGTGATGGTTATGCATTTGTTGATAATTGCAGGTTTCCAGAGTGACAGTGAGGGCAAAGGCTGCCGTGGAAGCTGCAGGTGGATCTGTTAGGAGAGTGTATTACAACAAGTTGGGATTCCGGCTTTGCCTAAACCGAATGGTTTGAGGAAGGCTGCTACAAGACCTGCAAGACCTCCACCCAAGCAGCGTGACATGGGTGATAGTATAGGCCGCCTTCCAGCACCAACAAAACCAATTCTCTTCTCGCCAGACGGAAAAATAGCTGCCGAGGCTCCTGCAGCAGTTTAATTGGTTTCTCGGGCATGGCTTTAGGCACTTCAAACTCAACATGATCTTATGTTGGAGCTCAATTTCCCCATGCCCGAATATTGAAGGTTGATTCATCTTTCAACTTCTCCGCACTTATATGATGGTAATTGGTAGCCATGCCAAATGCGGGGATCTCTTGCATTGCTAATTAGCGAGCGAAATAACAGAGTGGTGGCAAGATAGAATGTCTATCCGTCGTGGCCTGATGTCCGAGGGAGGGCTTTCCCGTAGATGCTTGTGAATCTTGGTCATTTGGGTGGGTAACTCCTTGTTCTCGTGGTGGGAATGATATGCTTCCGTTGTCCAGCAGAGTGTTCTTTTTACATAATTTTTATCCCATGCTGCAGTTAGTTGATCATTAAAATTGCGAATTCCTCCGCAACAATTATTCTAGGAATCAATGTGCATCATTTACAACAAAGCCAGGAAGCCCTTTTTCTCTTTCTAGAGAGGAAATATTATAGCGTTTCTTCGATGTATTTGAGTTTTTGTTATCCAACAACACCATCAATCACGGCTATAATCCTTTCATAAGCTGTAAAACTTCATTTCGGTTAAAAATAAATTGTAGTGTACATACACAAAAGGACAGAGTATTCGATCATTCAGATATGTGAAAGGGATTTTGGGCTAATAAAATCATAAATTATAAAAAAAATAATACCATGTAAAACCACCAAACCACAGATTTAGATCAGGCCAAAAGGCTCCGGCAGTGGCTCAAATCGGTGGTCAAAAACAGGGCTTTGGTCAGACTTATCTTCCACACTGTGCAACCAGTTGGTGTTCTTCAAGTCCTCTTTCAGCAGAATAGATTCATATCTCGAACTGTCATATATGTCCGGCTCAAGGGCCAGTTTTGCAATGATCCGGCCATTTTCACCATTGCTTTGAGGATTAGAATCGGGTGATTTTGCGGCATTACCATTGCTATGATCATACCCGTTGCTACCAACAGAAGACGGTGAATCAGAGACCTGGCCTGATCGCCCTTTCAGATTCCCGGACCGAATGCTGTGAGGATATAGAGAATTACTAGTCATGCTACGGATGCTTCCTACACTCTGCCGAATATCCTGCCGCCCAAACGGTTCCATTATGCTTTAGATTAAAGAAAAAACTGGAAATTTGAGAGAAACCAAACCTTTACTACATAAGAATGTAATAATATATAAACACTAACCGATAACATTGTTCCCTAACAGTCAAGTGGGAATTTGGATCGTTTAATTAAGTTAAGTTCACAAGACCCTCGAAGGAAAATGCAGTCTTTTATGTTAAACATCCTATACCTTTAAGTATACAGCAATAGTGAAAGGGGAGTGTAGATGCACATACCATATGTCTGAGAGCCATGTCGAGCGACTTTTTTGAAATCGTCCTTCCAAAGCCGGTGCTTTCAGATGTTGAGGAAGGCCTCGCCGGCCTTGACACTGCAGGTTTCTGAACTTCGGGTGGTCCTGCCTCATGACCATTGCTATGCACCTGATTTCTCCGGGGGAGTTCCGGTAGTCTGCCTCGTGAAACAACCGGTGATGGTTGTCTCCGAGGGGGATTCACAGCTGCTGCCGGCTCTGAGCTCCGTCTGACAGTGAGAGCAGCACCGGGACGTGACCTGCCGGCAGAAACTGGCCTGTCCGGCAAAGTGGTCCTCAAATTCGGAGGTGCGTCTAGTGGAAAGTCAGGTGGCACAATGGGCTGTGGTGGCATTCGAGCTCTTGGACTAGGCGAGCTTGGTCTTGATGAAGGAGCCGTGGCCCTTCCAGGAGGAACACGCCCCACGGATGAGGAGCGTGGAGGAGCAGTAGTTGACGGTGGAGCTGGTTTCTTGCGAGTTGGAGAGGATGGTCTGGAGGCGGAACGATTGAGAGTGGTGTTTGAGCTCCCTGGGAGTTGGGGGCGTGAAGTTGGAGTAGACGGTCGAGGATTGTGAGATGGTCGGGGTTTGTCAATGGCAGAGGTGGACAGTGGGCGAGTTTTGGCGGGTGTTGATGAGCGTGCCGGGACAGGACGAGCTGCAGGAGCAGAGACCCTCGTAGAGGTTGATCTTGAAGATGAGACCGAGGCAGTGCTAGTGTTGAGAATAGCAGTTCTATTAGAGTTGGAGGAGTAGGTGGAGTATATGTTGGAGATTGAAGGCCTGGTAACCGAGTTACTTCTTGCCGGCTTAGTAGGATGGTCGTTCTCCGGGTGCGTGGCAGAGAGCTAACGATACAAGAAATAACACATTAAGTGGCTGCACGGAGCTCCTCTAACCCAATATACTTGCGTTTCCATGATAATTCACATAAGTTTTGAATCAGTGCTTTAAGTTTTAGGACAAAAGCAGACATACCTTTGAAGTTTTACTGACTGAGACCGATCTAACAGAAGAACTGCCCCTTGGAGCTGCTACAGGTATCTGAACGTTATTGGTATCCGACGAAAGAAAGAGAGGGGTTTCCGGAGGTGTGAGGAGCCTATTGACACAGTGGTACTCGTTAGAAGAGATGCGGCCAAATTGTGTCCACTCAATCAAATTGTTGTATGGTTCATACAAATAAGAGACTAGCAAAAGTTGATGCAATGCCATTGTCGCTAATACTTGAGACAGGAAGCATGTAACGTTGTAGAGGAAACCAAAAAAAGAAGACCGGTAAAAAAATGTCCAGCACTAGTTTAAATTTGTTAAGCAATTGCTAACTCAGCATAACAAATTCTTTTTTGTTTTTAAAAAAATAGCATAACAATTCTCTGAACACAGCTGAGAAAACAATGATAAGACGCATGATCCAAAAAAGATGTTCATGATCCAGACAGTTTTAAGATCCAAATTCAATGAAAAACGTAGCTTATACGTAAATATGATTTATAATTCGAATATTTTATGTGTATCTCCTATATATTATTACATTTGATGACTTTGAATTAAAAAAATTGATTTGCTTATTAGGATCCAAATTTCATCTATCACAAACAAAAAGAACAACAGAATATAATTAGAATTAAAGTTTCAGATCTAGCTACCAAATGAGATTGCTTCATAGTCATGAAACCAAATAAGCTACTTTCATATATCCAAATTTCAACACAAATTCTCATCTAGCATCACCAAAAATCTTAATTCTACAGGATCAACCAGATCTAAACATTCTATGAAATTCTCTCAATCTCAATCAAAGAAGGACGAATTACCAATCATAATCATGTTTCCCTCCATCGGTAGACGACAACAGATCATCCATCGGACTCTTTACAGGAATCGGCTTGGTGGATCCGATTGCCAGCCTCCCCAACTTCGCCATCACTGCGACGCAACAAATCAGAGCATCATCAAAACAAATTCATCACACAGTTCACAAATCAAGGCATGATAATAATACTCAAAACACAATCGTTTTATCCGAAAAAAAATATATATTTTGGCCGGTTAACAAGATCATGAACTAGATTTGTATCATGAACAACAACAAATTTTTCAGGCACAAATAATTTGAATCAATCTACAAGCTTCTACTAGCTTCTACTGATGAACAACAACAAAAAAAATAACCCAAAATCTTCACACATCAAAACAACACAAATCTCCACTCCACGACTCCACCATGATCCGCATTCTCCAAAATCAGATCCCTCCCCACTCCAACCTCCGGGTTTGCCGGACAACCCGCAACCCGAAAAACACGGAGCAAATGGAAACAACAAAGGGAGGAGGTTTCGGACCGTCAGATCTGGGAGGCGAGGCGGCGGGGACGATGTGGCCGGTGCGGACGAAGAGCTCCAGGTTCTCGTCCCGGTCGCCGGCGACGGGCCGGCCGCGCCGCAGGTGCGACGACCCGCCTGCTGCGGCGGCCCTCGACGCCGGCGCCGGCGAGTCCCGGTAGAAGCGGCTCATGCCGAGCACGGCGGAGGGCGGCGGCGCATTGACCGGCGACGGACGGAGGGGAAAAGGTCGCTGCTTTCGCACGACTCGGGCACGACTGTGAGTTGTGAAGGAGTCGAGTTTTTATACTTCTTGGGGTTTTTTTTTCAATTTTTTTTGTTTTTTTATGTTTAATAAGGGGGTAAATGGTTGATCCTGACTTAATTAGCCATTAGCCATTAGCCAGCCATTAGCCTTTAAACAAATGCAAGTTTTTTAAACTAATAAAAACTTAAATAAAATATAAACAAAAAAAGAAATATGGCTTGATAGATGCGAAATTCTAATTGGTATTTTTTAGGATTTTGTATCGTTTATATGGATTTGTGAATATTTTTAATTATGTATTTTCTTTTATTTTTTTAAAAAATTATCGATATTTTACAATAATTTATATTAAAAAATAAAAAATCTTGTTGGACGTCGGTTTCATTCTCACGTTTCTCCGCTTAGGTTATCAAATAAGGAGACGAGGTGTTAGCTATGAGCAGGTGAATTTAGGTGGTGAATGTAAATAAAATATTTTTCTTTCACATTTCATCGTATAAATAATGCTTAAGCTGACAGGTTCATAAAATAAAAAAATTGGTCTCAAAATTGAGCAAATTAAGGTTTTATATATTATTTTGTTTAGAAGTTCTATTTTAATGATGCAAATACGAAAAAAGATATATTGAAATTGTAGTTATTATTGTTTTGGCACAATGAATCGACCTAATTTTTTAAAGGCATATTGTTTATTCGTAATTTTTAATTGAGTGAATTAACTTGTCAAGAATGATGTTGTAAAAGACAAAAATATCAACCAACTATTCTAAATTTTGGTTGAATTATTTAAAAGAAGGCAACACAATTAACAATTCGCCATTAGAAGGGACTAATTTTGTATTCACAACTTGACAGAAATTCTTTCTAAGAGCTCTAAAATACCCCAATAGAAATCTCTTCCATCCCCTGTAATTTACAATTCGAATAAAATAAAGAATTTTATTTAGTGGTATATATCTGCTATAATAATTCCGGTTACTTAACATAATAATTGATCTTCTATCAAATTATAAGGGCACCTATAGTTAATATATTACATTATTATATGAAATGATTTGAAACCAAACTATTCATTTATCATTGCTAATAAAGCTTCAAATGAATTTTCTAGTGAAAAATTATCCACCTGTCCATAAGTTCAGGTAAAGTTATTAATAAATTCCAAGATATGTTTGGTCACCTAACATGACCATAGAACTTTTTTTATTGTGTTATTTTATTTTCTGTTGACAACTTAATTACCAATTACCAATATATATCTTATAGGTGCAAGATACATATGGCACTTGAATTTCCAGTCTCATAGCATCAATATTTCCTCTATTTTTTAAAAAATACATTAAACCATGTTTTTTTAGCAATATGTATGTATAATACCTGCATCTAAGCACTAGCAAATTTTCATATTAGGTTAATAATATTGAACCGGGTGAATAAATTAATATTTCCTAATTTTAGATAAAAGCATAGTTAAATTGAGGTGTGATAATTGATAACATAATAAGTCATTTAATAAGATGTAAGGTCATTGTTTTAAGTAATATACAGCTAGGGCCCACTTCTAACCCCCAAGGGCCTACCGTGCGTGGACTTTTTGTTTAGAAGGGGCACTTGCATTTATTATTCTTTTGCATCTTCGAAAGGGGTTTAAACTTTCGTCAATATTGAACAATTTACTGGTCCAATATTACCAACAAGCCTGGCCATATACTTAATTATGTTAGACTTGACTTGAGAATGGTAGCTATGCAAGTTTTCTTTGTGTTTGGTCACTGTGGACTTAAATGTGAAGGAGATCAGTTATATTATTTATACATCCTCATTAACAGAAGTTTGGATGAGGCTCTAACTTTTGAATTATTTGAAGTGAAATTTCTTGAATTAGTTTTATATCTAATACTTAACAGGGTGAGATATATTTTATAAATAATAATAGATTATAAATTTTTAATTTGATTAATTACTTTTGAAAAAATCATTTAGCCCGTTAATTTTTATTTTAGATTGCATACCTATTAATTTTTACTTTAAGTTAGGTCGTTACACATAATATCAGATTAACTTAGTTTCGCATTACATAGTGGACTTGCTCATTTTGTATATAATGTTAGGATGTATTAGGGATGTTGATTAGACCGTTCGTTATGGGCCAAAAAAATATATTAGGCTCGGGCTATTGACAAAAAGTACAGGAATTTCGAAAACGAAATTTTCTAAAATAGGTGGACTATGAGACCCTTCAACTTTGTTATATGAGTCAAATTAACTAATTAACTTTCGAGCATGTATAATAATTAACGAACATTTATAATTAAATAAAATATTAAACAACTATATTCATAAAAGAATATTTTAAAAAAATAAAAATAATGACTAAAATATCATGCTTAAACTTAAATGTCGTGTATTATTTTTTTAAAAGACACATCCCTAAAAAGAGTTGCACGACTGCGTGCATCTTGGAAAGGGTAAAGAAGTGACCTATCTCTACACATCAATAAAAAAAAACTTAGCTTAATATTACTATTATCTTTTTAAGTATAGTCGATCACGTCTACGATCTAATTTAGAAGTCCAAACTCAAAAACTGGTACTTTGCTAAAAATATTGGAGCAATTGATCTAAAAGAAAAGCTTTGAAAACCTTTTTTGACCAACCTCTTAACTTATATAATATCATGCATTATGATCTCATTCATGTATAATTATGCCTAACCAACATCAATAATCTTCTGATGAATTTAACTCTAGAATTAGATCAGCAAATATTTATATATTATCACTATTTATCAAGTACACATGTATGAAAGTGGTAATTGCATGTAATGATTTTTTTTTGTGATAAAAATGCACAACTAGACATAGGTATGTTGAAAACATAAGTTGCAATCAATTATATATATATATATATATATATATATATGTATTATTATTAATTAATGTCACATTTGTCTATAATGTTGGGTCTTTTGGGCCCCCACCTAAGCTTTAAAATCACTATTGGGGAATTAAGGCTTCTCATTAGCCTATATACAAGTCATTAATAACCTCTATACATGATGTGAGATAAACCCAACAATTCTCCCCCTCACATATCATGTCACCCGAATCATCTCCCCTTCGCCACATGCAAAGCCCACATGTTATAGTGAAGTTCCAGAAGACTCCAATTCAGGCTAGCCCACCCGAATTATCTCCCCCTCACCACATAGTGAAGTTCCGAGAAACTCTAATTCGGGCTGGCTCGAGGCAACACTAAGCCTGTAACACCCCAAATCCGGTTCACGCTCGTGAACCGAACCGGCATGTTACAGGCCCCGGTTAGGTCGGCTAACCCGAACCTAACTCATGCGGATCCAATCTCGGCGTCTTAAGATGAAGATACGATCCATCGTGAATGAATAAATGCGCAAAATCCTAACATGGTACTACATGAATGACATGCAAATTAAATTTCACACCATCACAATCACAATCAAAATTAGTAAAAATTATAAAACGAAAGGGACAGAATTTCCCCTAAAAATGCAATTAGGGGCCACCCTGTCAAAATCGTATATTCTAACATATATACGCATAGCAACAATAGCATTCACACAAGCTTCTAATCTACTATATTCATCATTCTCTGAACTTTGGGTCCTAACCCACACACTTTTGCTGCGCTACTCTGATCATTTCATTTCATGTCATTGTCATGCATTAAACATTTAATCATGTCATTCACAAAATAATAACATAATGATACAATATTAAACATTCAGAAATCTAACATGTGTGTGCACAAGACCTCATTGCTCCTCCGTCCAAGCTGGCTCATCCATCTCGTGCTTATCACCTACATATATATAAGAAACACGTCAGTAACAAGCGTTACTGGTCCGGAAAATAAAATAACTATAACAAACTGGCTATGAGAGCAAACTCTCATCTGAAAGAAAACATATACTTCCTCAAGAACACTCTGAAGGGCACTACTGAGGAGCCACTGGGCTGCAGACCCGGTAGCATCCCGAACTTACTGCTGCTGGTACTGTGCTACTCTCAGCACTTCTTTTTCAGTACTTCTCGTGAAACTTTATCCTAAGCCCTCTCCTTACCTCCATATTTCTCCTGGCCTTGAGCACGAAGGCCGAGTACTCTCAGGCAGTCGCCTTTAGTACCCTTTGAACCACAAGTCCGGACATGCGCTGTACTAAACAGTACCCGTAAACCTCCACGTTCTCCGGGTGTGAGGAACTCAAACGCGGAGTTGTCAGGATCCCTCGGGAATGGAACAGTCCGCTGGCACTAATCCAGAGCCCGCTTTGACTGTCACGGCATCCTCTGCATGGTACGTGCAGTCGGTTTCTCCATCTCTCGTCTCACTGAAAACTCGATAAACACTATATATATAGGCCTGGGAAGGGATTCATATAATAGGCCCGAAGGCAACTTGTGGTGGATCTTGTTTTCGAAATCATCCTCGAGGGATCTCATCCTCGAGGGGTTATTAATCCGGAAAATATTCGGTTAAATGGCCCGAGTTAAGTGGGATCCAATAAAACGCCACTTAACCCGTCCTGCAAATAATAAAATAAACATACAATAGAAGAGCGTAAAACAAGACGAGTCCTAAACGGACCTGGTAGAAGCTCCAAGCGTGTCATCGCGCCTAGGCGGCGAGCTCCTACTCCGTACCTACACATCAAAACTAAATACTAACGCCCGCTAACTAAATGATGCATCAAACTCAATAACATCACAATCACAATGCAAGCATCCATCAACATAACAATCAGAAAATCATAAAAATTAATTAATCCTAGCTCATCCTATTCATACTAATTTTATTACGTGTCTATAACTTATGCCGTGGTCACTTATCATGCTCTGACCTGATCTACTTCATTAGATCACTGAACCTTCATTCACACTTAATCTCATCATGTAACTTATCATTTCATCCCTAATTAGTCATTAATCACATCATACACATGTTTACTTCATTCATAATCTTAACATTCATCATAATAATTAATCAACCCTAGCATGCTATGCTAACAATTATCATCAATTTTAAATAAATCAATCGGAGGTAATTATACCTCACGTCGTCGGCAATCGGCGACGGCTAGGGTTCCGTCGCGCGTCTCGGAGCTCAAATTCGGCGCTCATCGGCGTCCGAAGCTCGATCGGGCACCACTGAGTGAGCCCCACGGAAGATCCGGTGAATTCCGGCGAATTCCAGAAATTCCGATTTTCTGGCGGTTTTCCGGCAGCTGCTGGCGGTTTTCCGGCAACTTCCGGTGGTTTTCCGGCGACAATCGCCGGCGGCGTCTACTGGTCGGAAAGGGGTCGTGTTGGGTACCCTCGGAACCGGCTCGGCGAGCCCGACTCATCTACGAGGTCGACGCGGCCAACGGAGGTGGCGGCTCGCCGGAAAACGGCTAAAACAGGGCCGACGGCGATGGGTCGCTAGATCGGCCGGCCACGGCGGCGATGGCCTCCGTTCCGGTCGGGGAAGGTCGCTGGGTGGTCGGCGGTGCTGAGGCGACCACTGGATGACGGCTGCGACGGTCGCCGGCGGCAGAATCCGCGACGCGACCAAACGCAGCCGCGGCGCTAGGCGTGGCGATTCCGGCGTCGCGGCGGCCGATGGTGGCCGGGCCTGGTCGGGGCGGCACGGCAATGCCGTGGCGGAGCTGGGCGGCGTCGGTCGGCGGCCAGGCGGCGTCGGCCGTGGCGGCGGTGGCGCGCGAACAGGGGCGGCGCGCGGCAAAGGTCTGGGGAAGAAAAGGTCGGGGAAGAGGAAGAAAAGGGCTGGTGGCAATTTCGTAAATAATACTTGACTCGTCTCCGGCTCGAGTCAAGTATAATAACTAAGTCGTATTAAATCCTAAAAAAATTCATAAAAATCGGGACAAAATCCCGTAAAATCAAACAACACCACAATATTATAATGATATGCTCTATGACTAACAACCCACCCAGACTGCCCGAACGCGTCCTAACGCGGTAAACGGCCTAATACTAATTCTACGATCCACTATATATAAAAATAATAAAAAAAATGACTGGCATACTCTCATATATCTGATAACTCATTCTGTTCTGCTGTGTTCATGACGTTATCATCATATACTTGGGTACGCATGACCCTCATAGCTCATACACGCGACTGGCATCGGCTCGGTACACGTGTCCTGAAACTGACTCAACTCGAAAAAAATAACGGTCGACCCGACCGGTTCTGAATATAAAACCCTAACTCGAATCGTGGGTTTTACAAAGCCAACCAGGCTCTGATACCATTGTTGGGTCCTTTGGGCCCCCACCCAAGCTTTAAAACCACTATTGGGTCCAATGGGCTTTCAAATGGGACTTGCAATAAGTGTTATGGGCCTCTCTTAATCCAAAAACTAACTTGAGAATTAAGGTTTTCCTATTAGCGTATATACAAGTCACCAATAACCTCTATACATGATGTGGGATAAACCCAACATATAACTCAAGCTGCGATTGTTAATGATTAGTTGGTTGGAGCTAATTATTTATATCTTATCTTATTATTATATTAATAAAAATGGCAACCTACCATTGACCTATTATAAAGTAGCTGCTTGCAAGTCATAGCTAGTGTCCTAATTTCTAAATTCTGAAGCGTTGCAAGTCATGTTTCGTGTATATGAATATTTATTTGTATGTATCTCAAATTCCCATAGTCGTCTTTATGTTGATTCTATAATTTATGTCAAATAATTGAAAATAAAGACCAAAATTTTGTCACTACCTCAAAATTATAAAATTGAATAATAAAATAAATTGAGTTTTGTTGCTAATAATTAAGCAAATAAATTAGTATGTCAACAAGAAAAAACACAAATAAAAGGCAAAAAATATAAGAATAAATGTTGTTTTACAGTATACTTGTTGGGCAGGACTTCGACTATAAATTAGGGGGTTATAATCCAATCAGAGTAAGATGATGTAAAAACCCACAAACAATATTTATATATCAAAAATAAGAAATCAGACTTCCTGTCTATCAAATTTGTCCTCAATTATCAATATTTGTTTGCATGGTGGGGAAATATTTGAGAAGAAAAAGCTTGAAAAAGAACCAAGAATTGTTTCCAAAATGATTTCCATGTTGCGATAATTTTTGTGCCTATACATATGTATTTCTATATTGGTTAGGGATTTGCTATAACAAATATTAGAGTAATTTTGGTGTACTATGTATACGATTAGATCAAATCTCTTTCATTGAATGAGATTAATTTTATTATTACAATTTAAGTTTTTAAATATTTTTAATTAAAGAGATTTAAATCAATCAAATAAATATTATATCGAGTTTGCTGAAGCAAGTCCTACCGCAAATCAAAAAATGGTACATGGAAGTGTTCACGAACTGGACAAGATAATTCATGACCATGCCTTCCCAACGAATGTGGTGCTAGAGCAAAGAAAAGATTTAAATGTTAAGAAAAATTAGTTTGGTATAGGACTTTCTTATTATTTTGTTGGCTAAACCATCTATAAATATGAATTAGATTGTATCTGATCTGATATAGCTTAGGGTTTTGTACCAAGTTTTTTAATGGGGAATTTTTACAAAATCTTGTTTTTGTTGAAAATCACGATATATATTTTAATTGTTTTATGATTAAATATTTTAATGTCTAATAGAATATGTTATTTATAATTTCAAATTTTGGTTGAATGGCCCAATTTGATTCAGTTGAACCAAATATATTTCATATCTACTATAAATTTGGAAAGATCAACCCTTACGCTATTTAAAATTATGACTTAACCCTATTTTCTCACATTAATGTATAAGTGGATGCATTTGTGGTGAAAAATTATGAGATTGGATTTTATCTCTTTATTTCTCCGTGAAGAAAGGTGAAATCATATAATGAAGGGTTCCTTACTAAGGTTCACCTGGGAAGCTCTGGGAACACATGACAGTTCAAAAGAGGTGGAAAGAGAAGGCACACATGAATTCAAAAGAGGGGATCCCATCAAAGGAAAGCCACAAGCAAGAAAGGTGACGGTACTGATCAGAGGAGTCATGTGATGAGGAAGACAGCCCTAGGAAATGGTGGTGGAGATGAAGAAATGATCACTTGAGGTATTTCTATCAGATCAGATCCCCTCCTGAATTCATGAATTGGATAAGGGGGGCCATGACTTGCAGACAAGATTGTAAATCAGTTTCTTCTTGACCAAAATAAAAGGTACATAATACATACTCATCCCAGCCATCAGGAAACATTTAATGGTATATATAAAATTATATATTTTGTATGAGCAGTTTTTGGAGTGAGAAAATTTATCATTTATGTCAATATTACCATACATACCTCAATCACCAGAGACCTACATCATGACCAATAATGAACTATTTTCCTGAGTGCTGCAATCTTTATATTTAACACTTTCAAAAAATAATTAGTATTATATTTACATAAAACAAAAGAGTAGCTAAATTGGGGAATTATTTAGTGCGTTGTTAATTTGTTACAACAAAACACTTACCCATGGGCTATTTATACAGCCCACAAACCCCTCAGTGGGCCTCAACAGAGTATGAAGGGTTTTCCTTTCCCCGAGTATAGGAAATTATACACGAGCTGATTGCACGTCATAATTTTCTTTCCTGAAATTGTCAATTTATTTATTACTTTTCACAAAGCAATTTATTTATTATTGTATTAATGGCATGCAAGATTGTTTGTCAATTAGCCGATTATGTATTTTTAGGTTTTTGTATTTTAAGGGAATTCTTTAATAATTTAATATCAAATATAAGACATAGATTGTTACCTAAATATTTGGTTCTCTGCATGTATATGGACTCTTTTTCTTAAAAATTGTATAAATAAAAAATATATATATAATGAGTAATAATCTCCTTTGAGGTCTTATAGCTTTACAAGTTGTAAGACCCGATCAGAAAATAACATTTTGACACTTATTAAATGCCTTCAATGATAATTTAAAAAATTCAACGATTAATAAGTGTTATTGCTCATACACATGTTCATTGGGTCTTATAACAAATAAAAGTTGTAAGACAAATTATAATTCATAAAAAATAGTATGAGTAAAACCATATTTATTTTATTTTATCTTTCCAGGAAGGAAAGAAATGAAGGTTAAACTACAAATAATTTTCATCTTTTCACCCTTACTAGTTATTCCTACCCAGAAACATCCATCACTGGACTTGTCAGTGTCATTTGCACCTTTTTTTCAAAAGGGGTTATTCCAGTCTGATAGATACAAGATGGGGTGTGATGATCTACTTGTGGTTGCAACTTGTACCCTTTAAACAGACATATGGTATATTTTTTAATAATGTTGGATATTATTTACAACTTCCATGGACATAAATGTGCACTTTATAGATAAATTCAGCTAATATTTTTAACAACAATTTTAGTATTATTTAATTTCGAAAAATTGGTTAGGCTTGATAGTCACTAAGTCAACCTTCAAAACAAATCAACTCTTATTTCTAAAACGCTGTGAAAAATATTGAGGTATTTGTAAAATATCTCTGATTTCTAAAAGAAATTGATTTAAACAAGAATAAACTCTAATGTGGTACACCGGCTATGACCAGCCGGGAATATATAATTTTTAAACAATTAATGATTTTTGTTGGTAGCTCAATTCTGCATGTAAGCAAAATATTGAGAACATGGCTGCTTTATATATATATATATATCATACACAGTAACATGTTAACATATATATCAACGTAGATATTATGTTCATGGCGTTGGTTTACTACCCATGAGTATGCACTAGAAAAGTCTGTGTTTGATAGTTATATATATATTTGTATTTGTACAAGGACTAGAATATGGGATTCCGGGATCTTCCACCGATATTATTTAGTGTGTACTTTCCTTTTACTGCAGATTCCGCCACTCTTTTATTGAGCTCATTGGTTGTTTCACCGGCTGTCCACACCTGTGAGAGGTCCTGCTTTCTTTCAATTCTCTATCAACTTTTCTATATCTTGCATGAATGAATGAATATGTATATATCGTTTCTGTGTTTTTATTCTGATGGTATAGTAGGACGGTTATTTTGGTTGTTGATCAATTGAATCCTGATATTTTTTTTTGGGTTTTTGGTTTGTACGTAAGTGTATCTCTTGAATTGTCCGAGAGGAAGGATTCTCCTTATATTGTTGTCTTTTCTTCTTCTTCTTTTTTTTCTGTTATAAGATTTTGTTAAGTTGATGTTTATGTTGTTGAAGGTTGTGTGTTAGGTGGTCATGGCGGTTGATTGTGAAGCCGATAATCCTGTTCATTCTGCGGTAAGTGTTTCTTAGTTGGGATTGATTGTTTAAGGCTTTCTTTTTAGATAGATAAGCAGATATTGATGAATGAATTTTTTTTTCATTTTTGGGGGGAAATAGGGGAAGTGGAAAGCTATAATTGTATGTTGGATATTGGGCACTGGCTCCCTCGTTGCTTGGAGTAGCATGCTTACGATAGAAGATTACTATACCAACTTGTTCCCGGTAAATCAGTCTGTTCTTTCTTTTGTGATAGACCTTGTAGTTGCAGAGAAATTGTGGTACTTGATTACTTTTATGTAAATTTTTCCAGCTTGCGACTATTAAAAATATGTTTTTTTTGGCGTTTTGAATTGCTTTGTGGTGTCCTTGATTTAGGTCCTGGTAATCAAATATTGCAACTAAGGCGCAGTGATTTTTCTTTTTTGTAAAAAAATGTTTCAAGGCCATCTGGAAATAACCATCATGGTATCTATTGTGATAGTGCTGCTTCCAATTGTTGCAGGGATGATTTTATTCACTCAAGTGTTTTTCTTATTTGTTGCAGAAATACCATCCGGAAAGGGTGCTTCCCCTTGTGTATCAGCCCTTTGCGCTTGTAACAACTGTCCTATTAGCATATCATGAGTCCAAATTGAACACCAGATTCAGAAATTTAGCTGGATTTAGTCTATTTTTCATAAGTACACTCTTGGTACTTGTTGTAAGTGCTTTTTCTCTGTTTCTTCTGCTCTTTGGTAATTAAATTTCATGATCTCTAACCTCTTTTCCTATATCTGCACTTTCTTTTGCATTTTAGTTGGACTTAGCCACCAAAGGGAAGGGAGGAATTGGCCCCTATATTGGTATATGTGCTCTTAGTGGGGCATTTGGTCTTTCAGATGGTCTTGTCCAAGGTGGGATGGTTGGTGATCTCTCTTTGATGAGTCCTGAATTTGTGCAGGTTGCTATCTTCTTCATCAAATATTTTCACTTTCCTCTTCCCGATCCAATTTAAAAAACTTAATAGATGAATTTTTTCTTCAAAATTGCAACACTTGATGCCAGTCATTTTTGGCGGGTTTGGCTGCGTCTGCAGCTCTGACTTCTGCTTTGAGGCTTATCACTAAAGCAGCATTTGAGAATTCTAACAATGGTCTTCGAAAAGGAGCATGTGAGTACAAGACCTCAAGATTTATTCTATTGCTGATATCAATTTTTATGCTTAAAAATCTTACCATATGATGTCTTGTTGTAGTGATGTTCTTTGCAATTTCATCTGCTTTTGAGCTATTATGCGTGCTCCTTTATGCGTACGTTTTCCCCAAATTACCTATTGTGAAGTATTATCGATCGAAGGCTGCTTCAGAAGGATCTAAAACTGTTGCAGCTGATCTCGCTGCTGGCGGTGTTAAGGTGCATTCCAATTCTAGTCTAGATTCCAACTTGTTGATATTGCATCTTCTGTGACGACTATGCATTTTAATCTGCCATTGACGAGGTTATAGAACTCATAGATGATTATGATCATGATGCACTTAAAGAAGCTTGATGTACATTAATCTCATTATAGGAAATGACAAAGATTCACTCATGTCTTTAGGTTGATGATGAAGAGAAGCCAGTAGACCGCCTGAACAGCAAACAGTTGTTAATGCGGAACCTTGATTATGAAGCTGTCATTTATCTAATATATGTGTTAACCTTATCGATTTTCCCTGGTTTTTTATCGGAAAATACTGGTTCTCACAGCCTTGGTTCATGGTAAGTTTTAATTCCTCGTGGTATGAAGGCTAATTTTGCTGTCCTCTTTCTTGGCAAATAAGTATTTCTCATGTTCTGTTTCACGTAAAACTTGATAACCACTTGCATATGTGTCTATAGGTTTATTGAAAGTAATTTTTTGTTCTACCTTGCCTTTTTAGCTGCTAAATTTAGGTTTATATAAAGTATTTGTAAATAATAATTTATTCTGACAGCAACATAAACTTAGTTTTAGCGGATCAATTTATGTTTATGCAACTGCAGGTATGTAATCGTTTTGATAGCAACATACAACGCCTTGGACCTCATAGGGAGATATACACCATTGATAGAACCATTGAGAATTAAGAATAGAGTTTTACTCCTGGTGTCTACTCTTGCTCGCTTTCTGCTCATCCCGTGCTTCTACTTCACTGCAAAGTATGGAGGTCAAGGATGGATGATATTGTTGTGTGCAATTTTGGGAATTTCTAATGGCCATCTTACAGTCTGTTGCCTCACTGCTGCACCCCAAGGATACAAGGTTTGTTATCAGATTGTCAATCTGCATTCTGTGCCTTGCTGACAATTGACCTGTTATAGCATTTTTTAGCTCTAGCAAGCTTATGTATCTTTTTTTTTTTTCAGGGACCTGAACAAAATGCACTGGGAAACATCTTGGTTGCATTCCTCTTGGCAGGCATATTCTCAGGGGTAATACTTGACTGGCTTTGGCTAATAGGAAAAGGTTGGTGATGGAATGCAATTCTAGTCCAACTTAAAATGGTGTTCATGTTGAATGTTTTTATGTTCCAGTTTGTGGTTCTCTGCCTCCAACCAAAGGCATTTTAACCTGTTTATATGGTACACCATTCCCAGTAATTGTAGTTTCATTGAATCTATCTTTTGCAAAAACTTGATGTCCTGCATCTTTTAGTATTCTTGCAGAATCACAGCAATGTAACTTGTATTTGCATTGTTGGTATATATATATATTATATATGTGATGCCTGTTTTAGGCAGCGCAGCTAATATGAGCCGCTGGATTTCGATCTAGCGGCCCAAATTCCACCCCCTCGTGGAGGCCCGCTTGCAAGCCTGTCCGCCTGCCCACCTGCAAGCAACCGATCCCCTGCCGCCGCCTGCACTCCCCTCAACCACTACCCCGCGGTGGCCCCTCTGCCCACCCCTAGCCGCAATATGAACAAGTGTCAATATTTCAAATATTGATCACGAAGCAGACAAATAAAAAACCAAGTGAAAACTACTCCAGACATTACGAATCAAAATATCACTAAAACCTGTCGGTATTCCAAGAATTTTAGAGCCACTGACCAAATCCTTCTATGACAGGTCCGCCAATATATGAAGGTTCAATGGGAAGGGTATCTTTCAATCCCTACAATGGCAAAACTTTAACAGGAATGATAAAATCCCAATGCACGGATCAAGAACTACAAGAACTAAAGGTTGCACAAGTTATACTATCTTCAAAGGGTGGTAAGCCCCACTTTTCGAGCTTGACGTCAAGCAGGGAACATATCACTTCACCTGCGGAATCAAAAAGAGAAGCTTGCTTCATTAGAGATGGCACAGCGATCGCTTCCATTCCAGCAGCCTTTCCAGCCAGTACACCTGGACTGATTTAACAATAGAACAAAATTCCCAAACTAAAATGTTCATATCCCAGTTTATCAAAACAACAAAATTTTCCAGATTTCAAGATAATAGAAATGACATTTATGAGTATGACAATTGATTTGTAAAGCAACAATTCTGATGCAGCATAGCATTGACTGCCGTCGTCATGGAAAATATCAAGTAAAAACATCCGATCGTCCCCACAGATAGCCATTTAAAAGCTTCCAAGCTTACCACCCAGAGCACGTGGCATTTAAATGTTAGGTTTATCACTGTTAAGAGACGGGTGTCTTGTATATTGTATATAAATTAATAAAAAAAATTTATTTTTTGAATTAGTTTTTATATTAAGAGAGGCCCGCAAAATCTATTAGGGGCCTATAGGGCCTAACAGTGATATCAGAATAGGGTAGATTTTAGAGTCTCCCAAAATTTTACTATAATATATAAGCCCAGTATGCATGAAAAGAGATGATTCGAACGGTAGCAAACCCAAATTAGAGTTCAAGGCGGTCAAAGATCTAACGTTCCCTTTTAGATGTTTCATTTTTTCTTTGCAGAAACGTTTTGAGACTTGAAGTTAAGACTGGAGCTATTTGAAGGTTTTGCAAAGCAACCATACAAACACGTTGCAGCTTCCACACGGTGATGGCCAACCTACCAGTTTCATGATGCCATATCCTTATTCGGTGTCGTTTCCACCACCTTGAGCTAGATATGGGTGTCATGGACCTTCACCATGCCCGCATCCATACTCGATGATGCCTTGGCCAAGATACGGGCCTGACAGTGCTCCACCACTGGCGATGTCTCAACATGTCGCTCCACAGACACCTCCAGTGGTTCATAGCTCCTCAGCCATGACGTCTCTGAAGAAAAATTCGAAAAGAACAAAGCACTGAGAGAGAAGACGGAGGAAGCTGAAGCCCAAAGAACAACAAAGCCCCAAGTGACACTACCAAAAGAAGTATGTCATGCCCCGAGTGGCAAGAAGATCTTGTCCGTTGAGCCTCAACCGGTCTTGTCATTGTAGCCCAGACCTGTGCTTGCTTTAGAGCCTCGACCAACCTTGGTCGTTGAACGAAGGCCAACTTCTCAAGATGATTCACCACTTGTCATCATCGGAGAATCAGCACCTCACAAGGATCCGATTCTACCACAAACCTTGCCAGCAATTGTTCCAATTTTCGAGTCATGCATTCTACCGAGTTCAGAACAATTACATGAAGATGCATCTCCTGACGATGTGATTCTACCCACTACCTCAACCCCGCCGACAACGCCGACAAAAATGCTGCTGGAAATTTCAAAGTTGACTAAAGCACAAGTCGCACTGCTTCAACAATTCACCCTACCTCAGGAGTGACTCACATCCTCCTCAAGCAGCATCTAAACCTATTTGCTTAATCTCCTTGCTACCTAGTTAGAAAATCAGCCTTGTGCCAGAGCATACATTAATGATACTATCATCGTCATGATGACAACAGGTTGGAGTCAAAAGTTGATGCAAATGACTGTGTAGATGTCGAAGTCTCAGCAAGCTGTGATTTATCAAACTTCAATTATTATTTATGGTTGAAGGTGAGAGTTTTGACCTTTATTTCTCTTTAGACATGGTACATAAAGTTGGGCTACTCCATAATATTTCCATACATGGTAAAAGTTTTTATCGATCCGCTAAGGTTACAACATTCTCTGCCATAGAAAGATAACACCAGCAACTTTTTCCTCTCGGTCCTGGGGGGACTTCAGCCTTGGATTCTTCAACGATGATATTTTTCATACCCCAACACCCAGATTCTGCTTTGACCTGAGAGGAGGGGTCGTCATGGTTTGAGTTTCTTTTAAATTTTATACATAGCTAGTTTTTTTTTCAAAAAAATGAAAAAAAAGAAAGAAAAAATTGAAAAAAAAAACAGAAGGCAAAAAAATATCGCAACACAAAGTCGGCGAGGGGGTCAAAGTTTGTATCAACATGAGTTGTGGGGCCCACTGCTGTTATTTTTTAAAACCAAATAAAACGAAGAAGAAGATGGAGAGGACGTAGCGGCATGCAAATAGAAGAGTTGTGGGCATGAGGAGTGAAGAGATATGGTAAAAAGAACTGGAAATATACATGCATGCATGGATTGGCTTATCTATTCTCCGCCTCCCAGACTTCCATCTTTATCAGATACATGAGGTTGTAATCACAGAAATATTGAGAAGCCTATCTACTCTTCTCTCAAACTCTATGAATATCATCCCCTTTCCACCACGGTAAGCAGTTTTTGAGAGACCGACCAGGTCTTCATCGAGCTGACACCAAAGTGCGCCGCCGCCGCTGGCCGGACCGGTGGCGGGAGGCCGGCTGACGTATTAGAGTCCAAGCAATGGTGGAGCAAAGCCTAGGAGGGAGGAGGGTTACCTGCCGCCATCTTGCCACTCACACGGAGCCAGAGAAGACGAAGATCGTTGTTGGTTTCTGCTGTTCTGTAGGGTTTTTCACCCACTTTCGGCGACTTTTTTGGCCAAGCCGGTCGATCCCAGAAGGTCTGTCCGAGACTGCCGTTTGTTGAAGCTGCTTGGATCCATCTGCAAGGACCAGGCCGAAGTGCCCCACCGCTTGAGTATGCCCTTCGTTGCCGGAGCATAGCCGAGAAGGTCTTGCCGGAGAAGATGAGACACCTACCGCCGCCGACGCACCGCCGGCGCACGACGCCGCTGTTTGGCCATCGCTGACGATGTCCAGGGCGTACCGCCACGTCACGAACGCTTTCCCTTGCGGCCGGAGAACACGATCCCGGTCGGGAACCGCACGCCGTCCGAGCTTCCACTCTCAGGAAAACTGCCGGTGAAAGCCACGGCGATATCGTTGTCGCCGGGGAAGCTTTACGGTGATCTTGCCGTGACCACCGCGGTCTCCAACCGCCCGAAGTTGTTTTATCATATTTTACTTAATTTTATTTTATCGTAATTTATTATATTTTTATATTTTTAGGGGTATTTTATAATATTATTTTGGGTTCATAATGGGTCAGAATTTTTATTACGAAATTGCCACTGCCATTTCCTTATTACTCAAATCAATGTTACTGAAATACATTTCAAAAATATGAAAAAATAAAATAAAATATCATAATATAAAACAATCTATTAGAACTCGATTATTTTATTTTTATCATAATTTATTACTTTTTTAATATTTTTAGAATGTATTTCGTAATATTGATTCGAGTTGGGATTGAATTAAAATTTTATTACGAAACTTACCCCTATTCATTTCTTTTCCTCTATTTTGCCTCTGTTATGATCGTAGGGGGTCGATCGCAGGCTTGGGGGGGTTTGGAGTGGCGGGTGGGCCGCTGGGTCGAAATCCGGCGGCCCACACCTTGCGCTGCATACACTACAAAAAGGGCAGCACGTGACAACAATCATATATATATATTCCTCGGACACTAAAAATAGTTCGAATCAATTTCAAACATACATGTTGAAAACTTGTTCAATCTCGAACCAAATTCGAACGAACTTCAAACTATTTAAATCAAATCGAACATAAATTAAACTTGGCTTACTCGCTCGATTAATAACCCTACCGATACCTCGATAAAGTAGATCTATAAACTTTAATTCAAAATAACTAACCACTTTAAAAGCCTACAAAACAACGTAGATACAGGACACCACATATTTTTTATATAGATGCAGAACTATTCTAATACATTATTTACGCATTGACGGTTTCTACTATTTTGTCCACGAGAAGGTTGAAGACGGAGAACAGGTGGTGCCCAGTAACCATCATGAATTAGAGAAGTTGAAGGCAACAATCCACGAGTGGGCATAGAAAAAACTACAATTGCTAGACAAAAACTACAAAAATGAGAAACGGTAACAGCAAAAATAAGGAATGGTAGAGATAGAATACAGATGGATTGTTTATCAACTATGTAGGGTTTCTTTTGGATCAGGGTAATATGTATCAAAACTTGCATAATCGTTCCAATCATAAGCTTTTTCATCTTCTTTCCCAGGACTAAGGACATCATTTTCCAAATCCCCTGCAACTTTTGTCTCCTCTGTGGCTTGGTCATGCTCTCCAATAACGGTTGTCTCTGTTCCTCCATCTCGA